>JAYEVI010000507.1:0-100000 GCA_036346575.1 Dendrocalamus sinicus
GAGGGGTCTTTACCTTTTAGGTACTTAGGTCTCCTGATGCACCACCGAAAAATTTTGAGCAAGGATTAGAGGGAAATCGAAGAAAGGTTTCAGAAAAAGCTTAGTAGTTGGAAAAGCAAATTATTATTAGTGGGTGGCAGACTTGTTTTAATCAATTCGGTTTTATCGAGTCTCCCGTTGTTTATGATGTCTTTTTTAAGATTCCTAAAGGAATTCTTAAGAAACTGGATTACTATCGATCCAGATTTTTTTGGCAAAGTGATGGGAATAAAAAGAAATATAGATTGGTCAAATAGGATATCCTTAGTCAACCAAAATGTGTGGGGGGTCTGGGCATCTTAAACCTAGAAATACAGAATTGTTGTCTTTTAATTAAGTGGTTGTTTAAGTTGTTGAATGAAGATGGCCTTTGGCAGAGTGTGCTAAAGAAAAAGTATTTGAAAGGTAAGGCCTTGTCTCAAGTAGTTAAACAGCCAGGGGACTCACATTTCTGGAGGTGGCTTATGGAGGTTAAAGATCTTTTATTAGCAAGGAGTAGTTTCAAGGTTAACAATGGTCAACAATCGAGATTTTGGAAGGACATTTGGTTGGGGAAGGAAGCGTTAACGACGAAATTCCCTGATTTATATAGAATTGTTAGAAAAAGAATATGATGGTTGCACAAGTTTTAAGTGCAACACCGCTAAATGTTTCTTTTAGGAGAGCATTAGTAGGTGAGAAGTTGACTGCGTGGCTTAAGTTGGTGCGAATGATTGTTCGAATTTCACTGAATGAGCAAGAAGATGTTCTAGTGTGGAACTTACACAAGAATGGGTCTTTTTCTGTTTGTTCTTTGTACAGAGATCTCATGGGAAGAGAAAGCATTTCAGAAAAGAATTTATTCTGCAAAGCAAAGATACCTCTTAAAATTAAAGTATTCCTTTGGTACTTGAACAAAGGAGTTATTTTAACGAAAGATAATCTTGCAAAGAAACAGTGGCAAGGAAGTATCAAAAGTTGTTTTTGTTCCTCTAATGAGAGCATTCAGCATCTTTTTTTCGATTGCCATGTGGCTCGGGCTTTTTGGAATGTAATAGTCATTAGCTTTGGCTTTCAACCACCTACTAGTGTCGAGATGTTGTTTGGTTCTTGGCTTAGAAGGTTTTCCTTGAAACTTAGAAATTAGATTCTAGTTGGTATATCGTCGCTTTGTTGGGCCTTGTGGTTGAATAGAAATGACGCCGTTTTCAAAAGGATCACTACTCATTCTTTCTTGCAGGTCATTTTCAGGGGGACCTATTAGATCAGGTGCTGGTCGTAACTATCTTGCGCTGATAAACGGATGCAAAAGAATTGAGAGAGTGGTGATGGAGATTTTCAACAAGTTTAGGTGGAGCAGATGTTTTAGATTAAAGGATTAAGTCCTTAGTCTTAAGTTGTCTGCTTAGGGTTTTTTGTAATGCCGTTTGGTGGAGTGTGGTCTGTGTTTTGTGTTGGGTACTGATTGACTGTAGTCATTCCTGTGGAATGATAAAGGCTGGAATATTGTTATTCCGTTATCTAAAAAAATTTGAAAGTTTTCCATCCCGGGGATATTTTTCCTAGTTGTTACCGGGAGCGCTGGTTATCACCATGATTTTTACCCGTACTCTGTAGAACACGTATACATGGTGCACTAGTTCTTAGTTTTAGTGTTTCTTCTATATATCGTAATTTGGATTTATTATTGAGAGGTGTTTCTATGCTACAGAGAGTTGCACAAATTCATTTTAGAAAGGGTAGTGAGCCAGTGACATTGTGAAGCACATGACAAAGTGCTATGGTGGCATATGCTAGGGCCATCGTATTGTGCTTGTGGCCAATACTTCGGTTGGAAACTCTACATATGTTGTATACTTGTAATTGACCCCGTAGCAATAGTGGTAATTGACCCCTAGGCTAAAACTTTTTTAGAGAATTAAACAGAGCTCCAAGGACATTGAAATTTCTCAGCAAATATATACTAGTCATTTGCAACAGATTTCCCTAGATGAAACATCTCTGGTCAAGATCGAGGTTCCACCACGCTGATTGTGACACCGTTCACCGAGTGCCGAGACGGCCGGCTGCCGGCCGGCGCCGCGATATAGGCGGGGACAGAAGGATCCCGGAGGAGCATCTCACCGTTGAGGAGGTGGATGACCTCGTCCATGGCAGGCCTCGCGGACCGGTCTTTCTGAACGCAGAGGAGCGCGACCTGCACGCACCGTGACGCTTGCTGCATCTGCTCATGATTCACAAGGCCGAGATGGTCTCTGTCCAGCATGTCTCCAACTCTACAGTCGCTCCAGTGTAGCCACACCTGCGCAGGGAGATCGCCGATCGATCAGTTGGTTGCCGACGAGTTGCAGACAAAATCCACAAGACGGAAGCTGAGATGCACATCGCTTACGTGTTCTACGAGACCCACGCAGTTTTCGTTGTCAAACTTGTTGATGCTCTGCCCAACGATGATCTCCAGCACCATCACGCCGTAGCTATATACGTCCGACTTGGTAGAGAATTTCCCTTCCTCGTAGTATTCTGGAGCTATGTAGCCACTTCAGTAGGAAACGGGGCAATTAAATCGATCAGCCTTTCTGTAAAATTAAAAAAAAATGGCTTGCAGACTTGGGCTACGTACGGGAACTGAAATTACCAGTCAAGGACTTTGGAGAACTGAAGGTTGGTGATCAGTTCAATGAATATACTTACTCAAAGGGCATTTTGGAATCGTTTCTAGGCCAAAGAGGGGCGCATACTAAAAGGTTTGAATTTAATGCGCTAACTAGTTCACCTAAAAACTTAAGCTAATGAGTAAAATTAGACAATGTATTCATAGTTCAATAAAAGGTAGTGTGTTTCTCATCTTCTCAATCTGCTAACATATGTATAGATTATCAATGAAAACAACAATTCATTTGGGTCCATTATATTAACCTAATTTATTTATCTTTTTAACTCAAACATTCTTGGAGATAATAAAATATGTTTCAAGATTATTAGTGCTTCATCTTCTTTGGAAATAAAAGAAGAAAATAACCATATATCTATTATACAATAAAGCCTCGTGATAGGTGATTTATAGCTATAAAGGAAAAAGATAAATATTCTAGAAATTCTCACAAAAAAAACATATGTCCTGTAATTTGGACCCTAAGTATAGCTAATACATTGTAACCACAAGATGATACTATGTGAAAAACGAAACATATGCTAGAAATTCTTACAAAAAAGAAAAAAACATGTGGTCATTAATCTAATTGAAGAAAAAACATCTTGTCCTTCGAATTGGACCCTAATTACGAAGACAGGATGAGTATTTAATCTCTTGCTTAAAGATATATGACCCTATAGTTTATGCAGATTGAAACAACCAAAAAATATTCTAAAAATTTTCCAATTTTTGTTGATTTTTTTTCCTTCGTTTTGTTTTCCTTCCCAATCTGGCAACTCTCCTTGAAATAAGCCTTCCCCTTTTGGCCTCCCCGCTTTCTCCTTACCTTGGCACATTTCCAAATGTCGTTTCCCCCGCTGCTCTTCTGCCCTCACCTTTCCATGCAGCCGCCGCACCTGCGTTTGCTGCTCACCCCGCCAGAGTTGCTCAACTGCCCCGAGACAGCCGTCTTGGTCCTTCGCCATCGCCGTGCGGTCGATTGTCACCTCGCCTACCTGCCCTCATCTCGGGAAGACCTCGCCCCGCCTCCTTTTTCCCCCTGCCAGCACCGCCCGAAGCTCCACTCCGCTCTCCTCGCTCCTCTGCAGGTCTAGAGCTCTTTCCCTTCCGCAGACAGCCCCTGGCCACCCTCAATTGCCAAGGCCACCCAACCGAGCTTCCCTCTGCCGTAGCTCTGCCGCCGACCTCCCCTAAGCCAGTAAGTCATCCACCCAATTCTTCTATTTTCGACCGCCCTATTTCGATTCCTTGCTGCTTTAGCACCCTCGAGGCACCACTACGTCATCCCCGAGCTCCATTCTTCGTTAGCATTTCTGTGGAGCTCTCCCACCGTAAGCCATCTCCGGCCGTAAGACCCTCCCGTGGCCAGCCTCAACCGGAGCTCCCCAGCTTGAGCAAACCACACCACCATAGACCTTGTGCCCCGGAGATGCTCGAACCACTTCCCACCTCGCCGAAGGGTCTCCGGAGAGACCTGGAGCCACCGTGGAAGCCGCTAGCTTCTCTCCTGCCCCCGGTTGCCATCGCCCATGCTCCCGTCCCCCAAGGCCCCAAAATGGAACCCCTAATCCGAGCTCTACCCAACCATACCCTCGGTTGCCGTCGGTGACCCTCCTCGTGCCCAAACGGCCGTCATCGCCATTACTCTGTCTCGAAGGCCCTGTACCGGCCGGAGGAGGAGGACGACCTCTCGGGCGACGTGGCCGCGTCTCGGCCATCCGCGCCAAACGTTGCCGTCTCATTTGAGCCCTCCAATGGCATTGAATCGTGGTTGTCTGTGTTAACTGAAACCGTCTATTCTCGGTCGCTCACCTGTGCCTCATCGCCGCTGCCCGCGCAACCACACGTCGGCCATCGAGCGCAGGGAGGCGCGCGCGCTGGGCTAGGCCGGTTCGGCCGAGCCAGGCCGAAAACTGCCTTGGGCTACACTGTTCATTTGGGTCAGCCCATTACTGTTCATAGCTAATTTTCCAGCCTTTTTGATTTTCCAAAAATCCAGAAATTCAAAGAAACTCCTAGAAAATTCTAGAAAATCCCAAAAAAATACCAAAATACACCATTTCACGCATTTCGATGCCCTGAGTCCATTTCCGACCTCCGTTCCTCCAAATCAAGACCCGATAAAATGAAAACCCCGCCATTCCTTGATTAATCCACCGCCAAAAATCAGTCCACTTAAAATTCGAGCCACCTAAACCTTTCTCGTCTTTGGGAAGTTTTATTGCTTTGGTTCCTAGCTTGCCCTTTTGCAGAGCAGGAACCGATTTGACGTCGTTCTTTTGTGTTAGTGTGCGGATCCGAGCAGTCAACGTGACCTCGAAGAATACAAGAAGATGCTCAGCAGGTGGATAAAGAGGCAAGTTGCAAATCCTTGACCATATTGAATCACATGCCATTTAAATTATGTATTTATGATATTTGCATTATTGTTATTGTGAATTGTTAATTGCTTAAAATAAAATGTTTAGAATGACATGTTAATTAGATATTTCCTACCACTGATAAATGCCATGTTAACTTGTAGCCATGCCTTTGTCAACCCTAGAAATATTTAATTATGGTATAAATACCTGTATTACATCTCGTGCACATTTTACACTACTAAGGTCGTGGCCGCGAGCCTATAGGTTTAAAAGGTTGGGATTTAGGGTAAAGGAGCTGTGGGACACCGCGAGATGGTCTTCGCCCACCACTTTACTCTAGGGTGGAGGCTGAATGCCTCGTGAAAATATAAGGATTAGACCCTTGCGTTGAGTAAATGACATAATGATCGCTCAACCACCGGTGTTGACTTATCAACCCTAGTTTAGTAGCTGCTCAACTTGAATGAAACTCTACATTGGGAGTTGGTGTGAGGAATGAAAAATCCATGCCCAACAACGATAGGTCTCCATAATTCGGGCTTGGCATTCCGCGTGGGCTTGCGGATACCTGAAGTTGTGCGAGTCCCTAACCTATCGGGTAGAGCGTATATAAAGGATTGAGTAGTGAAACGACCTGATTCCTTAACTCAGTCATGAGAGTTAAGAATGCTTGTGGGTAAAGTTGGGCAACTCTGCAGAGTCAACTAAATGGTATTTGAATATGCCGTGCTCCCAGTTAATGGAGCTGTGTTTATTGGGTGATTTCAGTAGCAAGACATAAGTAGTTTTCTTAATGTTTTAAAATGAGTGGCTGGTTAATTAACCTTGAAAGAAACCCCCCCTAATCTTACGGAGTAGCTATTTGGTTTTTGGTTTCAAAAGTGTTTACAAATAAAATTGCATCCATTCAAATCAATAAAATCAGTACACATTCTCCCGTTGAATGTCCTGCATTTAGATAAGTCAGGATTACCCTTTTGACTTGCTGAGTACAGTGGTTGGTACTCAGCCTTGCGTAAATTTTCCCCCACAACAGATACCAGAAAAGAAGAAGGCGAAGCAAGATTTCGTGTTAGGGTTACAGCTGCACTCAAACTTTCCTGTGGTATTTTCTGCGGTTCTTCTGCATGTAAGTACTTTTGGGCTTGTACGCTGTTTTGTTGCTAAAATTGACTGTTATGTCTTATTTCAATCAAACTAACTATTCTTAAATGTTCGTAAGTAGGCATGATACTCGTCCGGTCTGCAACTAAAATCCTGGGTGGTTGCGGATTGTCGGCGCCCCTATTTCCCCAAAAATGGGGGTGTTACAGGAATGGTATCAGAGCAGGCTTGACTGTAGGTTGTAACCCTAAGTATAGGTTTGGTTTCGTTAGGAATTACGGTTTTACAAAATTTTAATTCCTAATATAAGAGGATTGCAAAATCATAAGTAATATTGCTATCTCATCTTTCCTATGTCTATCTCCTCTCTCTTTCGACATGCATTAAAGGTTTTTCTCTTGGTTTTGTGAAAATTCCAAAAATACGTGTAGCCGTTTAGACTAACTTCTGACTGTAAGCGTTGGCCACCCGGAACGGGATCTAACTTTTGAAGAAATAGTAGTAAGGATGGTGTCAGGAAGAATAGTGTGAATATCCCGACCCAAGCGTTTCCTTTTGAAAAGTTGTAAGGTCACCGCTCGAGTAGTTAGCAATGCCCATTTGATTCCCCTGATGCTGCGGGTAAAGCCATTTGAGTAGACGAAGTTTTCTGATTATGCTACTAGCCAAATTGCATTATTAGCCTATTAGGCTGCTATATGAGCAATTTGTGCAAAACTAATTTCTGGTTTTAGATAAAAATTATGATAAAAGTCTCTGCTTCTACCCCATTTCGTCTGAATTCTTTCCCACTCCTTCCTGCTCTCGTTCTTGTTTCAGTCTTACTTTCCCTTGCTAAGCCCAAAAATGTTAGAAGATTGGGCAGCACGTAAAAAAAGAGCAGTTCAGTATGAAGGGAGTCCAAGTCGCCATGAAGATAGATCAGATTGAAGGCAGATAAGAACAAGTTCAGATGTTAGAGCAACAGGGAGAGCTACTGCAACCGTTCATTGTCAAGGTGTTGTCCAAAGAATCAATGTCAGCATCAAGTGCAACCACGTTGAAGTTTACAGCATTCCTGAAAATTCAGCCACCTAAATTCCCTTCAACAACAGAGCCACTGAATGTAGATGACTAGTTACAAGATATCGAGAGAAGAGTGAATATTGTCCAGTGTACAAACAAGGAGAAAGTTCTTTTCGCCACCTATCAACTGTCAGATCCCGCAATTGCTTGGTGGAACGCTATCAAGTGGATGCACCCGAAGAAAGAAGATATCACATGGGAGGACTTTGTGAAGAGATTCTATAAAGCCTACATTTCTCCTAGAGTTATCATCAAAAAATATCAGGATTTTCTTAATCTTCAACAAGAAGAGAACTCCATCACAGAATATCTACAACAATTTCACCAGTTAACCCAGTATGCTCAAGAGGAAATTAACACCGAACCTAAAAGGATATGATACTTTATGAAAGGTCTACGGCCCGATATGAGGCAACGCCTTCTTGCCACTAAGTTTTCAAGCCTCTTAAGCCTAGTCGATCAAGCCCTCCAGATAGAAGAAGAGATATCAAGATACGTGAGAGTTATGAAACGAAAGGAGCCCTTGCTATTGGCATGAACAACTTGTTTTCACTGTGGACAAAATGGGCATTATCGTTACTAATGCCCACTGAGGTTCTTACCCAAAGAAGAGGCTATAAAGCAAGCAAAAAGGCAGACATTAACATCACACCAGCCACCGATGGAAGAAGAAGAATCTTGCCCTAAGAAAGCCAGGATAGAGTAGAGGAAGAAACAGGTCTACTTGGAGGAATGACATAAAGAAGAGAAGCAAAGCAGACAGTCAAGAAAATATGAACTATGCAAAACAAGAAGTGGGGTGCTGTCCTTTTTGGTTCTCCTTTTGTAAGCTAGTTGGAAGAACTAAATAGTTTGTTTGTAAATTACTTTAGCTAAGGCTTGTGACAAAACTATAGGGGTGTATGAAGACCGTCTGTGCAAAGTGTAAGGGATGAGAAGGTCATGTTGCAATAAAGTTAATCCTAGCAGACCCGGACATGTATAGCCTTGGTACGACATAATTCATCTAAGTGGGAACCTGCAGCACACACACTAGGATGATATACAGGTATAGGTGAAAAGAAGCTTAGAGGACCCAAAGGTAACAAGATGAATTAGGGGCCGACAATATCACCTGAAGGCAACAAACCTCTTATGATCCAGAAATAAGGACCGCAATTTAAGAAAAGGAGACAGAATTGTAACAGTTTTTTTTAACCCATTCTTTACCCTGGGTGAATCTCGGCGTCAAGATTCTTTTTAAGGGGGGTAGATTGAAACAACCGAAAATTTTCTAATATTTTTTCAATTTTCGCTGATTTTTTCCTTGGTTTTGTTTTCCTTCCCAATCTGGCAACACTCCTTGAAATGCGCCTTCCCCTTTTGGCCTCCCACTTTCTCCTTACCTTGGCACATTTCCAGACGCCGTTTCCACCGATGCTCTTCTGCCCTCACCTTTCCACGCGGCCGCCACGCCCGCGTTTGCCGCTCGCCCTGCCAGAGTTGCTCAACTGCCTCGAGCCAGCCGTCTTGGTCCTTCGCCATCGCCGTGCAGTCAGTTGTCACCTTGCCTACCTGCCCACGCCTCAGGAAGACCTCATCCCGCCTCCTTTTTCCCCTGCTAGCACCATCCGAAGCTCCACTCCGCTCTCCTCGCTCCTCTGTAGCTCTAGTGCTCTTTCCCTTCCGCAGGTAGCCCCTAGCCACCCTCAATTTCTAGCCAAGGCCACCCAACCGAGCTTCCCTCCGCCGTAGCTCTGCCGCCGACCTCCCCTGAGCCGGTAAGTCATCCACCCAATTCTTCTATTTCCGACCGCCTTATTTCGATTCCTTGCTGCTTTAGCACCCTCGAGGCACCACTACGTCATCCCCGAGCTCCATTCTTCGTTAGTATTTTTGTGGAGCTCTCCCACCGTAAGCCACCTCCGGCCGTAAGACCCTCCCGTGGCCAGCCTCAACCAGAGCTCCCCAGTTTGAGCAAACCACACCACCACAGACCTTTTGCCCCAGAGATGCTCAAACCACTTCCCACCTCGCCGAAGGGTCTCCGGAGAGACCTGGAGCCACTGTGGAAGCCGCTAGCTTCTCTCCTGCCCCCGGCTGCCATCGCCCATGCTCCCATCCCCCAAGGCCCCAAAATGGAACCCCTAATCTGAGCTCTACCCACCCATACCCTCGGTTGCCGTCGGCGACCCTCCTCGTGCCCAAATGGCCGTCATCGCCATTACTCTGTCTCAAAGGCCCTGTAGTGGCTGGAGGAGGAGGACGACCTCTCGGGCGACGTGGCCGCATCTCGGCCATCCGCGCCAAACGTTGCCGTCTGATTTGAGCCTTCCAATGGCATTAAATCGTGGCCGTCCATCTTAACTGAAACCATCTATTCTCGGTCGCTCGCTTGCACCTCATTGTCGCCGCCCGCGCAGCTACACGTCGGCCATCGAGCGCAGGCAGGCACGCGCGCGATGGGCCGCACGGCCGCGCGCGCTGGGCTAGGCCAGTTTGGCCGAGCCAGGCCGAAAGCTGCCTTGGGCCACACTGTTCATTTAGGATGGCCCATTACTGTTCATAGCTAATTTTCCAGCCTTTTCGATTTTCCAAAAATCCAGAAATTCAAACAAAATCCTAGAAAATTCTAGAAAATCCTAAAAATTACCAAAATACACCATTTCACTCGTTTCGATGCCCAGAGTCCATTTTCGACCTCTGTTCCTCCAAATAAAGACCCGATAAAATCAAAACCCCGCCATTCCTTGATTAATCCGCCACCAAAAATTTGTCCACTTAAAATTCGAGCCACCTAAACCTCTCTCCTTGTGTCTTTGGGAAGTTTTATTGCTTTGGTTCCTAGCTTGCCCTTTTGTAGAGCAGGAACTGATTTGGCGTCGTTCTTTTGCATTAGTGTGTGGATCTGAGCAGTCAAAGTGACCTCGAAGAATACAAGAAGATGCTCAGCAGGTGGATAAAGAGGCGACTTGCAAATCCTTGACCATATTGAATCCCATGCCATTTAAACTAAAATCCTAGGTGGTTGCAGATTGTCGACGCCCCTATTTCCCTAAAAATGGGGGTGTTACAGGAATGGTATCAGAGTAGCCTTGACTGTAGGTTGTAACCCTAAGTATAGGATTGGTTTCGTTAGGAATTACGGTTTTACAAAATTTTAATTCCTAATATAAGAGAACATCGAAACGAAACACGCAACGAACAGAGAACACGAAACGCAAGTTCGTTTTTCTTGCTCTCAACTCTTTTATTTCTTGCTGCCAACTTCTACTGCTTACATTGCTCGCTCACAACTGCTGCTTTTCCAAGCATACCTCCCTCTACTAATATACTCAGATATTGCTAAATAAGAAATGGAAACGGACTACAACTACTAGTCCCGTATGCGGCAAGCCTCACATACGTACTCATATACAAACTCAACTCAGACCCTACTATGAAACACGTATATGGCAACCAACTTTGATATGACTAGCAATAGGAAATAAGATTAAACTCCAACAATCAAATCCTTAATCTTGTTTCTTCATCTTGATCATGCCGATCTTCTCTCTTACTTCCGCTTCTTTCTTTTAGCTGTACTCTCATGTGTCATTCCTTCCTGAGCCGTCACCGCCCTACCGCCTGCACTTGCTCCATCCTGTGTCTTGCACAATCCAATGCTTGCAGCGTCTCGCACCTGGATTGAACCCGTCCTTCCTTGCAAGTCTGCTTGGGGTGGAGCACCTGCTCCCACAACCACCTTGGCTTCGCTATTACCTGAACCTCCCACTCCTCTCTCTTGGACCAAGTCTATCCACTTTCCCACATACACCTCAGCTGAGGCTGCACCGCCCCTAACTCCTGTCTTTAACGCTTCCCGCATTCCCTCTGTAAAACCACAAAAGACCGCACCAACCTGTAGTCCAAGTTTCCTCTTGGACCTTGTGCACTTTTTCCACTTGGAAGCCTACCACCTTGACTTCTTGTGTTAGCCGCATCTGCATGTGCGCCGTATGCGCCTCCGGAGGTGCTGCCTGCAGCTACATGCATGCCTACATCATGAAGCACACTGCCTTGACCCAAGCCTTCACGATTCGTGCCGTCGCCAAGCTCCTCCAGGTTGTTCTTCAGACAAACCGATTTACATGTTTTCAAAGAAATATTATACAATTGATTCGAAGATCTTTTCATCTTCATTAATAGATCTTTGTTCTTGTCGTACAAACGCAAGAACTTATCCTGCAGCACCACCCTGCACCCTCTTTCTGTCATCTGCCCGAAACTGAGTATGTTGTTGCACAGACTTGGTATATAGTAAATCCATGTCAACAACTTCTTATCTCCGTTCTTGCATTGTAGCATCATCTTCCCTTTGCCTCTTATCTCCACCGTAGAGCTATCGCCAAACTTGACTTTGCCCCAAATCTTCTCGTCGAGCTTATGAAACATGGGGTGATCTCCTGTCATGTGAGTGTTTGCTCCATTGTCCAAGTACCATTGATCTGTGTGATCGTGGTTGCCTTCCTTTGTGCAACTCATCCACTGACTGGATCTCTCCCATCTTGAGATTCTCGAACTCGCTCAGCAAATTCTGGAGCCGCACCTCCTTTACACGATCAACTCCCTTGTGCATCGTCTAAAGCGTCTCCCACGCCTCCCGTGCCGTTTCCTTGCCGACGAGCTAATGCATCATCGAATCTAGCACCGCTTGGTAGATAATAGCCAAAACCGCCTGATCTACCTTATTGTCCACCTCCTTGTCCTTTCCCTTTGGATCGATTGCACCCTAGACTCCCTGGGCGCACATGTTCGCCTTCATCTTTATTACTCACCCCGGGTAATTGTCAGTCGTCAGGAGAGGGTACTAGAGGGAGATTAGCCCACTCTAGGCCTTCGCCTTATCGCCCATAATCTTCAGGAATCATCAAGATCAACCTAGCTGTGATATCACTTGTTGGAATTTCTAGTCCTCTACTCTAACGTGGCCCACCTAGTCTAGCACCTTGCCTGCTCCTGCTCCTATACGAAGGACAAGCACGAAGCAGCGCTCGCTATTGTCCTCACATACTGCACCCACCTGGCTTTTCCCATAGCACAGAACAAGTTGGAGCGCCTTGCTTTGCTTCTGGAGAGAGCATCAAAACAAAGACACGAAACAAACACACAACACGGCACTTAAGTTCGTTTTTCTTGTTCTCTCCTCTTTTATTTCTTGCTGCCAACTTCTGCTGGTTACATTGCTCGCTCACAACTACTGCTTTTCTAACCGTGCCTCCTTCTACTAATATACTCAAACATTGCTGAATAAGAAACGAAAACAGACCACAACCACTAGTCCCGTACACGGCAAGCTCACATACGTACTCGTATACGAACTCAACTCGTACCCTACTATGAAACACGTATATGGCAACCGACTCTGATATAACTAGCAATAGAAAACAAGATTAAACTCTAATACACATATAACTATTTTTTTAATCATATGCGATCATTAAAATTGTATTTGTTATACACACCTTCAATGCTTACAATTATACAATTCCATTTCAAATATACAAATGTATGTATATTGTAGCATCTGGTCGTGTAATTGTGCGGCGGGCAGCTCAGCTAGTTCCCTCAAAGAGAAGAGAGAGAGAGAGAGAAATAGAGAGAGAAGAACAATATATGTATCAAGAAAAGCGAGAGTAAAAGAACTTACTAGGTACCAGCCCTGTTATGAGTGACTTCATGGCTTCTCTCCCTGTTGTACCCTCTTGCAAGATCAAAATCGGCAATTTTTGGGGTGAAGTTGGAATCAAGGAGGACGTTGGATGGTTTGAGGTCCCGATGAACGATATCCTTCCCAGATTCTCTGTGAAGATAAGCGAGACCACGCGCAACCCCTTTGATGATGTTGAGCCATTTTGGCCAGTCCAGTTTTTGGCGATCGACTGAACCTGTCAAATCCATGGCAAGCAAAATACTATAAATCTGTAAAATGCACAATAAATAAATCGAAAAAACGCCCGAAGATGACCGAGTGATTTAACGCTTAATTACCTTTAAAATAGTTGCTTATGCTTTTATTCATCAGGTACTCGTAGACAAGAAACATCTCCCCCTCCTGAAAGCAGTGGCCCGAGAAGTTGACAAGGTTCTCGTGCTGAAGCTGCGCAACCATAGAAACCTCCCTTTCCAGCTCTTTCAACTCTTTTCTGACGAGTTTCTTGACGGCTATTTCGTGCTTGTTCTCCAGTATTCCCTGTGCTTAATTATTACAGTATCAGCCAAAAGACTTCTATCGCCCTTGCGACCTCTACTCCCTCCGTTGCGAGATAGATGTTTTAAACGCGTGCAATTAATCATTTTAGACTTTCACAACTAGTGTACTTTAGATTGACCATATGAAAAATACATTGTATAACCATCATGAAAATTTATTCCATAATAATACCTTTTTACACAATTTCTACTAATACATTTCTGTAGAAGTTGTTATCAAAAGATGTGTGTTAGTTTAGTAATTACAAAGGAAGAGAGTCACAATAGTTGCATCATATTGCTAATTCTTCTTCCATTCTTTTTTTACTTGACATCTAAGAATATGTGTTATCAACATTCTAATGTTTGACCATCAATATTTGTAATACTATCAACATCAGCTATATAAATATTATATCGTTAAATGTGTTATTAAAAATACTTTCATGATATTATAATTTTATTAATATATCTTAATGTAAAGACATAAATAGCAACTATCGAAGTCGTATTTTATAGATTAGAAAAAATCAAAAATAAGTAAAAAAAAGTACGGAGAGAATATCACTGATTTGGCACGCAGAAACCAAGACAGACATGTTAATTACCAACTGTTTTACCTTGTAGACTACGCCACAGCCACCAGATCCAAGCTGATTTTCCTCTGAGAAATTACCCGTTGCGTCCACCAGAGTTTGGTAGCTGTAGTTACCACCCCCTGAACAAATGCCAAACATGAAACCGTGATCAGTAACATCTAGGAGGAAGATACTTGTGCAATAGCAAGAACAGAGGGCGAGAGGCTACCCGTGGCACTCTTCGATTTCTGGAAGATATTTGTGCAATAGTAAGAACAGAGGCTACCCGTGGCACTCTTCGAATTCCGGAAGATATTGTGCAATAGTAAGAACAGAGGCTACCCGTGGCACTCTTCGAATTCAGGCTTCTCAGTCTACACCAGCAAGCTACTAGAGCTGCGAGAGTGAGGCCAGAAGATAATCCTGCAAGCCCGGCTGAAATTACCTGAGCACGAACCTGAAACAGAAGTGGAGAGTGAGATCGATCGCCAAAATTGACAGAGACAAACACGATCGATCGATACCTTCAGCAGCGCGAGTGGAGAGCATGGATCTCCTCAATTGCAGTTCACCATCGTTGAAGGTACCAGCGAAAGCGCTTCTTGCTGGCGCCGCTGCGCCGGCGCCGTCCAGGACGCTGACATGGGTTGCAGGAGGGATGTGTTGAAGAAGAGAGAGGTCGCGTACCGGACCATGCAGCTGGGGCGAAGGACCTGCATCCCGGCGCTGGAGTTGAACTCCTCGGAGAGGCGGAACCACGCGTCGCGGAGGCACCTGCCGCAGTCCGGCGCCGACATCTGGGTGATGCACTGCGCCAGCCCGTAGACACTGGCACGGCCGCCGGCGGCTTTGGGGAGATCCGGCTGGCTGCGCCCGTCGAACACGCTCACCGTGTATTCGTTTTCGTTCACATCGAAGATGCTGAAGTCCTGCTTGCCGAAGCGGAGGAGACAGACGTCGTAGCGCACGGCGGCGCTGTCGCACATGTAGCCGATGGTGTCGAGGCATGCGGCGAGGCAGCTCGAGCACTCGCCTGCGGGCACGTCGGCCCGGCACTGCGCGAGCGCATAGTCATTGGTGCTGCGGACCGGGCCGAAGGAGTAGCTGGATGACCTGTTCGACGCGTTCGTGGCCACGACAGCTTGGGAAATGGTGCCCTGGAAATTGGTGTAGAGCGGGCCCGGTCCGTGCCTGTTGTCATCGCCGGCGCACATGGTAAGGGTAGCGTCGCCGTTGCCGCTGCCGCTGCCGGCGGACGCCGCCGTCACGCATAGAGAGAGAAGAGTTGCTGCAGCTGCAAGTAGTTGGGAGGCAAAGGAGACCATGGCTATAGGATTTTGCGTTGCAAAAACTTGATTAGTACTAGTATTTATATATAAATCTATAAGAATCTAAGGATTTTTGGGAAGTGCTAAATATTACTATTTTTAGGACTAGGAGCATTCAGATTTTTCTTTAATATATATACCTGTCTAAAAAAAATATGAGTACTCTAAACCACAAAAAACACTAGAATCTCTTTTCTCCTATATATACACCTTTTGTTAAAAATATAAGTGTTCTAAACCATAAAAACATTCGAATCCTCTTTCTTTTATGTACATATTTTTTAAAAAAATCTGAGTGTTTTAAACTAAAAAAACACCTGAATACTCACTAAGATTTTCTAGTAATTGATTCTACGGGTTTCACTGTCACGTGACATGTTGTTACTCGTTAGCGTAAGCGTGGAGATTTCACCATCGATTCCATGAAGACCATTTGTCCATCTTTACAAAATGTCTTCACGATCGCCGCAGGCTGGTGAGGAACGACAGCACGCGTTTGACGGTACTGGGAAAGGCTGAGATACCGAGGCCTTGTTTGCAACGCGGGAATTGCGTAGAAACTTGAGAAGAGGCACATGGCCTAAGCGAGCGAGCCCACAAGGCACATGGCCTCCTTTCTCCTCGTACCAAAAGGGCGGCCCAATGAGTCAAGAGTCAATAGTCGTCGGTCACAGTAAGAAACAGGTGGCTCGGACTGTCCCATATCTTTGCTGCTCCTGCAACGCGTGCGCAGCTCTGGTCCACTTACCTGTGCCAGCGGCGAAGCTTCGTCGTACCAAATGTAGTGGTTACTCGTGTTCATTTTAGCCCCAGTGAATACCTTTGACTGTGGCCAATAGTTTTAAACAGAAAATAAATAGTAGTGTTAAAAAAGTGACTTTAAGAAAGTGTAAGATTATGTAGTGATAGCTCTATGAGAGTGATGAGTATTTGATATTGCTTGTACTTTGCGTTTTTTTAATTAAGTTTGATTTTTGAGTTTTTACAGTATCAACTGTGCTATCTGGAAGCACGATCAAACTGGTTTGGAATGGTGGTTTGACCACTGATGGGTTGTAATCAGACCAGCATTGGCTTGCAGTTTCACCGGTGTGGGTCTTAGCGGTCTGACCAGTTTGCTACCTACGGTCAGACCTGCCCTGGTGAGATATTGCTGAATGAAGTGTGTTATGTTGTTTTAGTTGTCAGTCACGGCAGGAGTCCATGCAAGCTGTAGTCATGGGTTTTCATGCATGGGTTAGTCATAGCGTAGGTCTATGCATATAGTTTGCTAATTGAGAGTCAAGTGCGTGTCGGTGTGTATGCGCTTTGATGATTGTTGTGGCCAGCAGTGAGATCGAGGCTACAAAAGGAGTCCTGAGACCATGGCGTGTCGTATAAGTCCAGGTGGAGCAACATCTCAAGCCGAGAAGCACAAGAGAAAGGTAAGAGTCGTGAAGAGACAATGCGTGTATGTGATGCGTCCATTGGACTTATACATTTCAAGTGGTGATGTTCCTAGAGTAAGCGTATGATCTTGGCGGCAAACCATTGGGCATCATGAACTATGAAGTGATGTGGTGTGGTGTAAGACTTGGGCATTTGAAGTGATGATGGCCTCTGCACAGGCGTATGATCTTGGCGATAAGTCATGGGTATTGCATCTTTGTGAAGACGAAAGGGTAACAATTATCAAAATTATCTAATACTAAATGGAGTGACGGTTTGCAAAACTGTGACACTGGCCTAAGTGATTTAGATCATGTCTTTATGCATGAAATATCTTATTGGGCTTGTAGAGCCATTGGAAAGCCACGCTTTGAAAAGCGTGCAAGTGTTCGTGAGAGTAAAACCCATTTGTGTGTGGGTTACGGGGTTTTCCTAACTGTAAGTGGTGTAATCCACTAGGAAGTGGCTGGTTGTTAGGGTTAACTAAGAGATGAGAAATATCTACTATATAAGCCTTGTGTTGAGTTAAGTCAAGAAAAAGAGTGATAAGGGTTAGAGTTTCCTTATATTAGAGTCTTATGTGTGTGCTCTACGCTTAGAGCTCTACTATCTTGAGGGATTGTCTATAAAATATTCCTTTTCAAGTGAAATGAACATCCAAGTTTGTGCAAGTGAGTTATGTCATGGATCCCCTTTTGTATTTTTGATTTGCCTAGCTTTCTTATTTATATTGCCCTCCTCTTGACCTTTTTAAGTGCCAAGGACAAGTAAGAGGTTGAGATATCTCCTGAAGATAAGATCCCATCCATATAGACATGATCTAGAAGAATTTCTTGAGTTTGCTCAATTTTTCTCAAGAGATAAGTGATTTGGGTTTTAATCTTGTGGGTTATTTGGGTTAAATTCGTGCTATGATCTAGTTTACTATGACATATGAGAACCCATCTAAGTCACCTAGATTATTTAGGACTCATGAGCAAGAGCAGTTCGGGGTTTTTCTCTTTTGCCCAGTTTTAGTATAACCTTTCTTTAAATAGAAAAAAGTCATAACTTTGGCAACAATTCTTTTCATTGTTGATTGCAATAGGTTCATGACATCCTAGAGTAGGTGCATACTAAGTTTCAAGTCATTTGAATCATTGGATCAAAAATTATATGGATTCTTAGATTTAAAATAGTATTGGTTTTGTCGTTCATTGAAAGAGGTCTGACTACCAAAGACCTATGTGTCTGACCGGTTTTGGATAGAGGTCTAACCGGTTTTGGTTAGACGTCTGATCAGTTTTAGGGTGCTTTTCTAGAGTTTTGCCTTTGTGGCTCTGGGCTTTGATGAATCTATGAACTTGTATTTTCGTTACATATTGTTGTTGATATTGGGAAAAGATGTTGAAAGAGTTATTCACCTCTTTCTGGCTCACCATACTCAATTCTACAAAAGAAGGAGGCGTGCAGTGGAGAAAATGAGGGAGAGATGCTTGTGCAAGATGAGTATGGTGCGTGATATGCCCTTGACCCCTTGTCTTATCCTAGAGCAAAACAGGAGCGAGAAGAGTGGGAAAGCCATTTTAGAAAATCGAATGTTCATATTGCCTTCTAGTTTCCTCCAAACAGAAGCCAGAAGATGAAGCTAATATGAACAAGCGCGTAAGGGGCCAGCCTTCGGAGGATTACATATCATCAATATATGAAACAAGGACTATAGAACATAGTTAGCAAATAATTCTATTCCACACCTATTTCCTTGAGTTTAGCGAAACATTAAAACACCATTTGGAACACTTGAATTTTTGAAAGATATCGATAATATATATATATATAGCCTTTTCCGTACCCTTAGGAGTACATACTCCCACTTGCAATATACTTAAATACTAATTCTAAGATATTCCGATGTGACTTGGTTACAAAATTTTCATCGAAGTCCTTTATTTCTTACTATGTACCCTTTTCATATATAAAAGGAGTATATACGAAAATTATGCTATAAAAAGTAGACTTTAATGAATTTTTTCATAGAACTCACTTTGGAGTACCTTATAATTATTATTAAAGTATGCTCAAAAGGATAAATAGATATAACAACATTGTTTAAGCAGTATATGAGAAGTTGGAGACTGGGAGTATGTACCCTTAGGAGTATAGAACCATTTTTACTGTGCGCTTAGTTACATTCGTTCCATCATCCCACCCCATGCTTAGTTACTAATGTTTGTTAATTATGGTAAAGTTACTATCGAATATACATCAAGTTATCATTTGTAATGTATAAAGTTACTTACAGTTATCACTATAAAACTAATAGTAACTTCACTCATACATGATAGTAACTTTATATGACATAATTTTCACAGCGTCAAAACATATTCAACATAGATCTTGTTTGTTAAGCTCGTAATTTTGAACACAATAGTGAAAACGGATCGCAGATTGGACTTTTGGTGAAAGAGTTATTGTATTTTTTTAGTTTATAAACAAGATAAAAAAAATCACAAGTCAAGTGTATTTATTCTCTTCTCTCTCCTGCTGCATATATGCATGCAAATTAAGTTACTACCCGTTGTGGGAAAAGTTACGACCTGTTGTGAGGAAAGTTACCACCGGCTGTGTTCTGTAAGCGTTCAACAATAACTTTACTCGCTATTGATGATAACTTAATTCAAAAACGTCAGTAACTTTTCGGCAATGTGAAGGTTTGGTAACAATTTCATTCAAAACCTATGGTAACTTCATTCAGAAATATCAGTAACTTTCTGACGCGCTGGTTATCATCAATTCGTGTGTGCAATCAGCGACCCGTGCATACCATACGTGTAAGCGCTGAATAGTGCTGCCGTGTGTGTGCGTAATATAAATAACATGGGCTCCATGGTACACAGGCACCATTCCTAAGAGCCATCGGATCGCTTTGAAAGTCATTCAAATTATTGTAGATATTTCTAGAGATGAACTCAGATCCAACCCGTTAGAGAATTTTAGTTTGGTAAGTGAGATTGCATCCATAAATCACTTATACAGCTGACAATGAATTCTTTGGCAATTATTTGAACTAGGCAACTTGTTTCCTTTTTATGATGGAAGCATCCTGGCTCTATTGTCTCATGCAGAACTAGAAAATCACATATGATGGCTTTATATACGTTGGGATCGGCTTGCTGCATGATCCTCATTTATTTTATCTCATTTTGCTCCCTTCCCAGCTTCTGATCCGAAGCATGTGAGTTGTTTCTAAAGAGTTGCTCTACTATGACGTGCGATCTGTACATGTACATACTCCTTATGCACCATGTACACTCTCTTTTATGCAAACAGGGATAGTAATGCACGTATTGGCATACTAAAAGCCACTAATTTGCATTGTGACCCATCCAAATCAAATACTCACACAAGCTGCTAATTGCATACTTGTATACCCAAAAAAAACACTAGTTCGCATACTCATGAACAACTAATATGCATTCTAGACATTGAATATATACTACCATACTCACAAACTATAATGATTTGCATACTCACACATCTATTTTATGGGTGTACGAGTATATGGCCACCTGTCGGGACCCCGGATCCTCTGTGTATTACAGCACTAGTCCCAGATCAAAGCTAGTGCACACAGTTAAACAGAAATGATTCACAACCAACAACGCATTATTACAATTATAAAGAGTACTGACCAACAGGTCTCATTATTACATTTGAGGTTTTAAGACCTCGCACAATCATAAAACACAGCGGAAGCAAGATAAATTCAGCGGAGACCCATCAATTCGCCACAGGCAATTGACTGGGAAAGCGCGACCTAGAACTCCTGGAATCCTTCGTCGAATCCACCCACGAAGTAGTCGTAGTCTCCTTCTTGGGCTTCGTATTCCTCTGAATATTATTTTTTTTTAGTGCAGCATGTGAGTACATAAAGTACTCCGCAAGTCTTGGGAAACATGCAATAGATGCAAGGCTTGACAAAGGAAGGCTATGTGTTTCTTTTGCACAAAGCAATGTTTTAATTTCAATTACAACTAATTATTTTCGAAGGCATCAATTTAATAAAGTAAATGTTTTAACAGAACTATCATTAACTTTATAGTGAAGGTTCCATCTACCAACACTAGCTAACCAATTACAATTGATCAAGTTTAAAACTGCGGGTTCCATCCACCCTCTCTGGCTCCAATTGCCAGGATACCCTTCCGAGAGTTTCCTACACTCACGGAATACAAAAACTTTGATTTTAAAATCAAAACCAAAAATCTACCATGTGAATGCATTCCTTGCCCGCCCTTGACCGTGGGCACGACTATTCGAATAGTTTGACACTCTGCAGAGGTTGTACAACTTTACCCCTAAGAGATAAATTATCTTAACAGTCACTACGCTTCCTTTGGCATGAGACACAGATAAATTATCACAAAGCCTTTACCTCGCTCTAGACTAGCTAGACACCACCCGCTGAGGTTTCACCGCATAAGGGTTAAATCTGCCCAATCCGAAGCCCCCTCTTGCGCCATATGAGTACAGTAAATCCCTGGCACCTACTTTCCACTGGTGGCACCTAAACTAGACTATCATGAGTTAATCAGCTAGGTCGTACCCATATAGACTTAGGGTTGTACGGTAGTACTCAGTCTGGACAAACACAAACGTCGGTCCTTAGTTGACTAGGGTGGAACATACACTTTACAAGATCTCGTGCTTGCCGCACCAACCCAAACCAACCATCCACCCTAATCTAAACCAATTTTCAGATTTTTATTTTATTTTAAAAGATCGGTGGCAACTCCAATCACCACTAGACTTATAAACACAAGGTTATTACAACAAATCTTAATTTCCCATTTTCAAGATTTCAAAGGTATTAAATAGCGTGACTAAGCATTATACTACCATTCTATTATTCACAAATAATTATAATACTCTCATTATTGAGACAAAGAAAATTCTAGGATTACAAAGGTACATGGCATTCAACTTCAATTGAGGGCATAACAAAGTTGGATTAACTAATACCTTAAGATTTGAACTAAGGTTGTATGTAAATACCAATGCACATAATTTAAAATAATTAAAATATTTCAAAATCAAAGGTTCAAGATGATCAAAGGAGACTTGCCTTCTTGCACGCTCTCTGGGTCTTCCTGCTGCGGAGTGGAGAGATCTTCGACAACGTTGGACTCTACGCACGAAAAGACAGAGCAACAAAACAAATAAATACAAACAAAATTCAAATAAAATCAAAAATTCAAATAGAGGCTATATTTGGATAGATTATGATTTTAGAAGAATTTAGAAATTTGAATGGCTGAATTTGGAGTTAAAATGAGAAAGTTATGCTCATTTGAAATTCTCAGTTTGAATAAATCCAGAAATTATGAAATTTCTGACAGGTGGGGCCCACTGGCAGCATTTAAATTTTAATATTTTATTTTATTATTTTATTCTGAGCCTCTGACAGGTGGGACACACTGGCAGTGAGCCCACTGTGCAGGGTCTCTGACATGTGGGACCCATTGGGCTCTAGGCCCATATGTCAGTGGCCAGTGCAGACAAGTGGGGCCCAGACGGCAGTGGCCAACGCAGACGGCGGCCGCTAACGCGTGGGGCACGACTGTAAGTGCGGGTTTTAAAAGAAATGGCTCAACCTCAGCGTGCGGAGCCGGGGGCTCGAACGCGCGCCGAGGGAGCCGGGGAAGGGGAGAGATAGCGCTGCTAGCCAGTATGCCGCTCGGGTGTTGCTTACCCATATAGGGTAAGTAACCCTTTTGAGGTACCTGCTGGAGGGGGCCGGGCAGCAGTGGACGGAGGCGACGGTGCCAGCGGCGAGGGGTGGCCGGAGAGGTTTGGGTGATGCCCAAAATGCGATCCCAGTGCGGAGGCGGTGCTGGTGGAGGGGTCAGTAGGGTCCGGTGACAAGCGGGGACGGCCGGCGATGAGGAAGAGCGGCGGCACAGCACGGGTCCTCCGGTGCGATGGTGCTCCAGCGGCGGGGAGGGGCGGCCGAGGTGTCGGGAAGGTTCGCACGGGCACGGGGGGTGCTCGGAGTGGCGGTGGCGGGCTCCGGGGAGGTCCAAGGCGGCGGGGATTGCTCGCTGGAGTGCGGTGGAGCTCGGGGAGAGAGGTGGCACGGTGCTGGGGTGCTACTGAGCTCGGGAGAGAGAGCGGAGGGCAGTGGGCGGTTGTGCAGAGGGAGACGGAGCCTAGGGGGTATTTATAAGGGCGGAGGGGGAGCAGGGGTGCGGCAATTGCTTGCCGGAGTTGGCGGCCGGAAAAAGGAAGGGAGACGGGAAGGACAGAAATAGGGGCCGCAGAAGGAAGGAGAGGCGCGGGGGTTTGGGGATTTGATCGCGCTGGCGCTCGGGGCTTCCAAAACCGGCGGAAGGCGGGGAAGGCAAGGCCGGGATCGGCTCGGATTTGGTCGGCCGGCGCAAAGAAGGAAAGAGGGGAGAAAGAAGGAAGGTCGCGCGCGGGAGGAAGGGGAAGACCCTGACAGGCGGGGCCCGCGCGCAGCGAGAGAGAGAGAGAGGGGAAGTGAGTGGGCGGCGTGGATCGCAGCCACGAGGCCCGGAGGCAGATCGAGCGGCGGGTGCGGGCGCGAGCGACTGACAGCCGTGGCCCAGGGGCAGAGAGAGAAAGAGAGAGAGGCGCGGGGAGGCTGACGGGCTGGGGGATGGAGGGGGAGTGTGGCCTGGATGGGCCAGGCAGCGACGTGGGCAGATCTGGGCCGTCCACGCGTCGGCTGGTGGGGGAGGGGAGGGATTTTAATTTTTATAATTGATTTTTAATTTTCAGAAAAGGCTAGGAAATTATTTAGGCCTCAGAAAAATATGAAAATACCTCCAAAAATTCTAGAAAAATTCACAGAAACTTCTGAAGATATTTTGGACTAAATAAAATTATTTGCAACTACTGTTGATATTTAATTTTCATACTTTAAAAAACTTTTTAATTTTAAAAATAGGTTTTAAACTCCAGAAAATCCAGAAAATCAAATAAAATCCAATTACTTTAAAATAATTAATTTGAATTTAAATTTTCCCAGAAAGTAAATTTTTGAGATGTTACAATAATTTCTGCTTGTTTCAACACATCTGGTCCAAACACTTGCCATTCTCCTGTTTCTTTCCAATACAACGGTGTCCTGCATTTTCTACCATACAAAGCTTCAAACGGAGACATTTGCAAGCTGGATTGATAACTATTGTTATAGGAAAACTCCGCATAGGGCAAACTTCGATCCCAATTGGTCTTGTCCGCTAGGACACAAGCTCTCAACATGTCCTCCAAAATTTGATTACCCTTTCTGTTTGACCATCTGTCTGTGGATGATATGTTGTGCTGAAATTTAGATTTGTTCCCAAAAGTCCATGCAGCTTCTGCCAAAATCTTGAAGTGAATTGAGATCCTCGATCTGACACAATCTTCTTTGGAACTCCATGCAAACACACGATTCTGGACATATACAACTCTGCAAGTCTATCTCCAGAGTATGTGGTCTTTACCGGAATGAAATGGGTGACTTTTGTCAGACGATCCACAATAACCCAAATCGAATCATGCCCTAATTTTGTCCTTGGCAACCCGGTTATGAAATCCATTCCAATTTCTTCCCATTTCCACTCGGGTATCTGCAAAGGTTGTAAAAGTCCGGCAGGTCTCTGATGTTCAGCTTTAATCCGCTGGCACACATCACACAAAGCTACATATTCTGCAATCTCCCTTTTCATACTTGACCACCAATACCTTTCTTTGAGATCTTGGTACATCTTTGTACTTCCAGGGTGAATTGAGTATCCAGATTCATGGGCTTCCTTCAGAATTAACTCCTTCATTTCTTTCTTCTCAGGTACAATAATGCTTTTCCCAAACCATATGATACCTTCCTCGTCTTCTGAAAATCCTGGCGCTTTTCCTTTCTTCATGTTTTCTTTAATCTCCTGGGCATACTTATCCTCCTTTTGAGCTGTCTTGATCTGGTCCTCTAGAGTTGGCTGAACCTCTAAAGTTGCCAGGAATCCTTCCTCTACTACTTCCAAATTGAGCCGTTGGAATTCTTCTTGAAGTGCAGGCATACTGTCCTTTATCCATAGCTTATCACAGTAACTCTTTCTGCTCAAGGCATCAGCTACTACATTGGCCTTGCCTGAATGATAATGTATTCTAGCATCATAATATTTTATTAATTCAAGCCATCTCCTTTGCCTCATATTGAGATCAGGCTGGGTAAATATATACTTCAAACTTTTGTGATCCGTGTAGATCTCACAACGGTTACCGATCAAATAATGCCTCCATATTTTTAGAGCATGCACAACAGCAGCAAGCTCTAAATCATGGGTTGGATAGTTTCCTTCGTGGGGTCGCAACTGCCTTGAAGCATAGGCTACTACCTTTCCTTCTTGCATCAGAACACAGCCTAGTCATTGCCTTGATGCATCACAAAAGACTTCAAAATCCTTTCTAATATCCGGAAGTGTCAACACTGGAGCAGAAGTTAACCTCTTCTTTAGCTCTTGAAAACTATCCTCACACGATTTACTCCATTCAAACTTCTTTTCCTTCTTTACTAACTGCGTGAGAGGTCTTGCAAGCTTGGAGAATCCTTCAATAAAGCAACGATAATAACCAACCAATCCCAAAAAGCTTCTGATCTCGGATACTGACTTTGGTTGTGTCCAATTGAGCACATCATTTACTTTATCGGGGTCTACGGACACTCCTCCTGCAGAAATCACATGACCCAGGAAGGCTACTTTCCTCAACCAAAACTCACACTTGCTAAATTTGGCATACAACTGGTGTTCTTTGAGCTTTTCTAAGACTATCCTCAAATGTTCTGCATGCTCTTCCTCATTCTTGGAGTATATCAAAATATCATCAATGAATACAACCACAAACTTATCCAAATATTCCATGAACACCTTATTCATCAGGTTCATAAAATATGCGGGTGCATTGGTTAGGCCAAAAGACATCACTGTATACTCATATAATCCATAACGGGTAGCAAATGTTGTTTTTGGTATGTCTTCTGGTCTTATCTTCAGTTGATGATAACCTGAACGAAGATCAATCTTGGAGAAGACACATGATCCTTTCAACTGATCAAACAGATCATCAATTCGGGGCAAAGGGTACTTGTTCTTAATTGTCACATCATTCAAGGATCGATAATCCACACACATGCGAAGACTACCATCCTTCTTCTTCACTAGAAGTACTGGTGCTCCCCAGGGTGAAGTACTTGGTCTTACAAAACCTTTCTCTTGTAGTTCCTGAACTTGCTTCTTAACTTCTGCCAAGTCATTTGCAGGCATACGATAAGGTCTCTTGGAGATTGGAGCTATACCAGGTACTAGATTGATGACAAACTCAATTTCCCTGTCTGGTGGCATTCCGGGTAAATCTTAAGGAAATACATCTGGATATTCACATACTATAGGCACATTTTCCAAAGTCACTTCCTTCAAACTGTTCAACCCACACCTATTCGGAGAAGATGTGTTTGACTTATACCTTACTTGGATTCCATCCGAGTTGGTAATAGTAACCGCACGATCAGCACAGTCTATCTGTCATTTATACTTGGTTAACCAATCCATACCAAGTATGACATCTAGGCTCTTGGAATCTATTATAATAAGATTCGCTAAGAACTTTACTCCATTTATATCTACAGTTGCGCTAGGGCAAACTGTGTTAGTCCTCATTTCCTTTCCAGGTGATTGGACTAGCATAGGATTCTTTAGTTTACGCACATCCCAATTATATCTTTCAACAAAATCTTTTGACACAAAAGAATGCGAAGCTCCAGAATCAAATAATGCTGATGCAGGTACTGAGTTGACAAGAAACTTACCCAGAAATACGTCAGGTGCATCCTGGGCTGCCTCCGCGGTGACATGGTTAAGATGTCCTCTGCTCATTGCCTGCGGAGTCCTTGGAGTTTGTGGTGCCCCACGGCCTTGACCTGCAGTTGGAGCTCTTGCTGGTGTGGTCCCCAAGTTGAAACGAACAGGGGTCACCGCTGGGCGCTTCTGAGGACAGTTGCTGGCATAATGTCCCATGTTCTTGCAGTTAAAGCACTGCTCTCCTGCCGCTGAGGTCCTGTTCTACGGAGGTTGGCTACCATTGCCTGCCCTAGGTGCTTGCGGATTTGGGCGAGGTCCTGCAAATGGAGTCCTTGGCACACTTCACTCTGAGGACTTATGGAACTGGGGTGGATTAGGACGAAATCGTGAACTGCTTGCCCCCTGCTGAGCTTGAAACTTCCTCTTCCTTGTCTCATACAGTTGACGTTGAGCATCTTCTTGTATGAGGGCCTTGTTCACCATATGCTGGAATGTTGGGTAGTCATTAGACACCAGCTGCACCTTGAGATTGGGATCAAGTCCCTGCATGAACCTCCAGATCTTTGTTGCCTCTGATGTGACATCTTCTGATGCATACCTGGACAGTTGGGTGAACTTGTTCAGGTACTCAGAAACACTGAGGTTTCCTTGCTACAGTTGGTAAAATTCCCTTTTCTTCATTTCCATTATTCCCGTAGGAATATGCGCGGTGCGGAAAGCCTCAACAAACTCATCCCAAGTGATGGTTTGTACATTTGGCGGTGCAGTACTTTTTCCACCAATTAGCAGCAATTCCTTTGAGTTGGTGGGCAGCATACAACACCTTTTCGTGGTCACTGCACTGAGCTAGGATCAACTTCCTCTCCACATCCTTGATCCAATCGTCTGCCTCCAAGGGGTCTACAGAACCAGCAAAAGTAGGAGGTCTTGTTCTCATGAATTCTCTCAACTTAGACTGGGGTGCTTGGTTTGGTGCCTACGGGGTTTGCTACACCTGGTTCTGAGCAAGGGCTTGTAGTAGTTGTAACTGCATAGCCATCATCTGCTCCAAGTTGGGCGCTTGAGCAGGAGGTGGTGGAATGTTGTTGTTCGGCTGAGCGTTGGCATCACGGCTGTTGCCAGGGTTGCTCCTTGTGTTCACCATCTGAAGCGGTTTCCAGGGTTAGCAAGAGGTAAGGGGGAACTAGCATAGGTAAGAGATTAGGGGAAACTAAATAACATCCCAAACCAACACTCAAGGAAGAAACAAGCAACAACTTAGGGAAAACTTTTATTGAAATACAGATAGTTTTATGAATGGCTGTACCACAAGTGCACATAGGCTTGGTACAGTCCATCTAGCACACCAAAACATAATAAAGCGTTCTAAGAATGTGAACATTTTATTTGGGTACTACTGACTCATCCTACTACTAATCCTCCAAGAAGACGCGCTCCTCGGGATCCTCCTCCGGATCCTCCTCCGGGTCCTCCTAGCGATCATTTACGTGATGTCGCGAACAATCACACTCGGCTGAGGCGCGAGGACGGGAATGGTTACGACTAGAGGCAGTCGACTAGGAACGAGATCGGGAACGGAAAAGTCTGTGTCTTTTGCTAGGTTCGCCAATGTCGATGTTGGGTAGAGGACTCGGACGTCGCACCTTCTTACGTGCTGTGAGCCTGGTGCGGAGTCCCGAAAGTCGAGCCGGTGCCTGGTTGTTGGGGACGACAGCTGGTACAGGCGAGGACAGCGTGTAGTTAGCTGCAGCTCGGAGACGTCCCAGCTCGAACTCTGCTGCCTGACTCTGGCGAAGC
Organism: Dendrocalamus sinicus; assembly: GCA_036346575.1. Taxonomy (NCBI): domain Eukaryota; kingdom Viridiplantae; phylum Streptophyta; class Magnoliopsida; order Poales; family Poaceae; genus Dendrocalamus; species Dendrocalamus sinicus. The sequence goes on from JAYEVI010000507.1 coordinate 28,387, forward strand.
TGAGCACGAAGAGTGTCGGAGTGCTGGTAGCCGAAAGTGAGCAGCATCCGCAGCTGTCCAATCTCATCCAAGGCTCTAGCGTAGGTGACTGCCATCGCCTGGGTGAGCTGCACCTGGTGCGAAAGTCGAGGATCATCAGCTGGAATGTCAAATGGCTCAGGGTACCTCTGTCCTGCTCGAGGAGTGATGAAGAAACAAAAGGGTGACTGATGAACAGCTTCCTTGTGAAGATGGCACAAGTCAGCTATGGCGAGGCGAGCTGCGTCCTGGATAGCATCATAACAGCGGGTCTGGGGATGCTCGATGGGGTATGTGTGGGAATTGAATTCCTCATCCCGTGCATACAGGAATACCTCCATCGTCCAAAAGTCCCGATCTAGGATCTGAGTCTTCCGCCCCCTAAAGATAGGTGGCTGGCGATACTCCAGGCATTGCATAAGCTACCGAAGAAGGCTAGCCAATGCTCCAACACTCTCTCCATGTGAGTAGTAGTCCCATGACCTAGCAGAGGATGAACCGGCCATCTACAAAGTTGAAATGGAAAAGATTAGTAAAAGTTTTAATAAGTGAATTTTAAGGACAAGAATGAGATACTAAGTAAGAAAAGAGTAGAAGCAAAGAAGCTTATATATTTTTAATATACTCTTTTTATAAATATAGGTCCTTAAGGTTTTACCATTCTAATCTAGGTCCCGTTCTACAGTCAAATTGGCTCTGATACCATCTCTGTCGGGACCCCGGATTTCCAAACCCGGACCCTCTGTGTATTACAGCACTAGTCCCAGATCAAAGCTAGTGCACACAGTTAAACAGAAATGATTCACAACCAACAACGCATTATTACAATTATAAAGAGTACTGACCAACAGGTCTCATTATTACATTTGAGGTTTCAAGACCTCGCACAATCATAAAACACAGCGGAAGCAAGATAAATTCAGCGGAGACCCATCAATTCGCCACAGGCAATTGACTGGGAAAGCGCGACCTAAAACTCCTGGAATCCTTTGTCGAATCCACCCGTGAAGCAGTCGTAGTCTCCTTCTTGGGCTTCGTATTCCTCTGAATATTATTTTTTTTGAGTGCAGCATGTGAGTACATAAAGTACTCCACAAGTCTTGGGAAACATGCAATAGATGCAAGGCTTGACAAAGGAAGGCTATGTGTTTCTTTTGCACAAAACAATGTTTTAATTTCAATTACTACTAATTATTTTCGAAGGCATCAATTTAATAAAGTAAATGTTTTAACAGAACTATCATTAACTTTATAGTGAAGGTTCCATCTACCAACACTAGCTAACCAATTACAATTGATCAAGTTTAAAACTACGGGTTCCATCCACCCTCTCTGGCTCCAACTGCCAGGATACCCTTCCGAGAGTTTCCTGCACTTACGGAATACAAAAACTTTGATTTTAAAATCAAAACCAAAAATCTACCATGTGAATGCATTACTTGCCCGCCCTTGACCGTGGGCACGGCTATTCGAATAGTTTGACACTCTGCAGAGGTTGTACAACTTTACCCCCAAGAGATAAATTATCTTAACAGTCACCACGCTTCCTTTGGCATGAGACACAGATAAATTATCACAAAGCCTTTACCTCGCTCTAGACTAGCTAGACACCACTCGCTGAGGTTTCACCGCAGAAGGGTTAAATCTGCCCAATCCGAAGCCCCCTCTTGCGCCATATGAGTACAGTAAATCTCTGTCCCTCACTGTGAATAACCAGTAAATCCCTGGCACCCACTTTCCACTGGTGGCACCTAAACTAGACTATCATGAGTTAATCAGCTAGGTCGTACCCATATAGACTTAGGGTTGTACGGTAGTACTCAGTCTGGACAAACACAAGCGTCGGTCCTTAGTTGACTAGGGTGGAACATACACTTTACAAGGTCTCGTGCTTGCCGCACCAACCCAAACCAACCATCCACCCTAATATAAACCAATTTCCACATTTTTATTTTATTTTAAAAGATCAATGGCAACTCCAATCACCACTAGACTTATAAACACAAGGTTATTACAACAAATCTTAATTTCCCATTTTCAAGATTTCAAAGGTATTAAATAGCGTGACTAAGCATTATACTACCATTCTATTATTCACAAATAATTATAATCCTCTCATTATTGAGACAAAAAAATTCTAGGTTTACAAAGGTACATGGCATTCAACTTCAATTGAGGGCATAACAAAGTTGGATTAACTAATACATTAAGATTTGAACTAAGGTTGTATGTAAATACCAATGCACATAATTTTAAAATAATTAAAACATTTCAAAATCATAGGTTCAAGATGATCAAAGGAGACTTGCCTTCTTGCACGCTCTCTAGGTCTTCCTGCTGCGGAGTAGAGAGATCTTCGACAACGTTGGACTCTACACACGAAAAGACAGAGCAACAAAACAAATAAATATAAACAAAATTCAAATAGAGGCCATATTTGGATAGATTATGATTTTAGAAGAATTTAGAAATTTGAATTGCTGAATTTGGAGTTAAAATGAGAAAGTTATGCTCATTTGAAATTCTCAGTTTGCATAAATCCAGAAATTATGAAATTTCTTACAGGTGGGGCCCATTGGCAGCATTTAAATTTTAATATTTTATTTTATTATTTTATTCTGAGCCTCTGATAGGTGGGACCCACTGGAAGTGAGCCCACTGTGCAGGGTCTCTGACATGTGGGACCCATTGGGCTCTGGGCCCATATGTCAGTGGCTAGTGCAGACAGGTGGGGCCCAGACGGCAGTGGCCAGCGCAGACGGCGGCTGCTGACGTGTGGGGCCCGGCTATCAGTGCGGGTTTTAAAAAAATGGCTCAACCTCAGCGTGCGGAGCCGGGGGCTCGAACACGCGCCGAGGGAGCTGGGGGAGGGGAGAGATAGCGCTGCTAGCCAGTATGCCGCTCGGGTGTTGCTTACCCATATAGGGTAAGTAACCCTTTTGAGGTACCTGCTGGAGGGGGCCGGGCAACAGTGGACGGAGGCGACGATGCCGGCGGCGAGGGGTGGCCGGAGAGGTTCGAGTGATGCCCAAAATGCGATCCCAGTGCGGGCGGTCTTGGTGGAGGGTCGGCGGGTCCGGTGTGAGCGGGACGGCGGCGACGAGGAAGAGCGGCGGCGCAGCACGGGTCCTCCGGTGCGACGGTGATCCGGCGGCGGGGAGGGGCGGCCGAGGTGTCGGGAAGGTTCGCACTGGCACGAGGGTGCTTGGAGTGGCGGTGGCGGGCTCCGGGGAGGTCCGAGGCCGCGGGGATTGCTCGCCGGAGTGCAGCGTAGCTCGGGGAGAGAGGTGGCACGGTGCTGGGGTGCTACTGAGCTCGGGAGAGAGAGCGGAGGGCAGTGGGCGGTTGTGCGGAGGGAGACGGAGCCTAGGGGTATTTATAAGGGCGGAGGGGGAGCAGGGGTGCGGCAATTGCTCGCCGGAGTTGGCGGCCGGAAAAAGGAAGGGAGAAGGGAAGGAAGGAAATAGGGGCCGCAGAAGGAAGGAGAGGCGCGGGGGTTTGGGGATTTGATCGCGCTGGCGCTCGGGGCTTCCAAAACCGGCGGAAGGCGGGGAAGGTAAGGCCGGGATCGGCTCGGATTTGGTCGGCTGGCGCAAAGAAGGAAAGAGGGGAGAAAGAAGGAAGGTGGCGCGCGGGAGGAAGGGGAAGACCCTGACAGGCGCGGCCCGCGCGCAGCGAGAAAGAGAGGGGAAGTGAGTGGGCGACACGGATTGCAGCCACGAGGCCCGGAGGCAGATCGGGCGGCGGGTGCGGGCGCGAGCGGCTGACAGCCGTGGCCCAGGGGCAGAGAGAAAGAGAGAGAGGCGCGGGGAGGCTGACGGGCTGGGCCCGCTTGGCGGATGGAGGGGGAGTGCGGCCTGGATGGGCCAGGCGGCGACGTGGGCAGATCTGGGCCGTCCACGCGTCGGCTGGTGGGGGAGGGGAGGGATTTTAATTTTTATAATTGATTTTTAATTTTCAGAAAAGGCTAGGAAATTATTTAGGCCTCAGAAAAATATGAAAATACCTCCAAAAATTCTAGAAAAATTCACAGAAACTTCTGAAGATATTTTGGACTAAATAAAATTATTTCCAACTACTGTTGATATTTAATTTTCATACTTTAAAATACTTTTTAATTTTAAAAATAGGTTTTAAACTCCAGAAAATCCAGAAAATGAAATAAAGCCAAATAAAATCCAATTACTTTAAAATAATTAATTTAAATTTAAATTTTTCTAGAAAGCAAATTTTTGGGATGTTACACCACCTTAGTCTCCGTGTAACACTAATACTTGATATGCATGAGTATGAGCATGTGTATATGTTTAGTGGGAAAGCTCATGGCTGTGCTTCATAAGACACTGGAGCCTTCACTAAATTTCTAGCATGTGCGCACGCATGGGTGTGAGTTTGGCGTAAGTGATGTGTGTATCCTTCATGTACTCTCTCAAGTAAAATGTACTTCCAGACTAGTTTGAAGAAGTATAGATGAATACATGCCTGCAAATATGAAATAAATTCGAAACTACGGGTGGCTAATTGGCAAGGAGGTGATGGAGGGGGTGACAAGCGGGTAAGGTGCCCTTCAAGTGGGTGAACAAGTCCAAGGACAACGGCTGGTTCTACATCACTGTCACCAATCCAGAGGGCACCCACTAGGAGGGCACCTACTGGTACGCCCATAACCTCCGCCGCTACGAGTTTCCCCTCTAGTTTGACATCCCCATCGCCTACCCCCAAGTCACCCCCGAGATAGTATGGTTGTTGCCCAGTGAGTAAAGGGGATTGGGAATCAACTCGATTGTGGACTAATAAGAGCGACACTTTGTTTGCTTCTAGGACCTGGTTGCTTATTGCTTGTAAATGATCACATGCTTGCCTGTTTGCATTGCATACATAACATATGTGCTTTTGTTAGAAGCAATCTATTCTAATTTGTGTCTAGAATTTTCATCGCCACATCTTTTTTCTAATTTGTTACTGACAAAGAGACCTAGCTTATAGTATCATGGACTCGTAATGCACTCAGTAATTGTTGGAGTTGAGCTCCTCACAATTAATAGTGTTTAGTAAGTAGACCTTTAATTCCTTGTTAATTGTAATATTCTTGCTTTTGTTGGAAGCAGCCTATTCTAAATGCAGCATTCAGTAGTCAAAAAAGAAGGGATTTCATGTGTGCTACCAGTAAAGAAGAATGTCCTCTGTGCATGTTTAGTAGCCCTTCATTGTTTAAGTCTACAGTGGTATTCATGTGTTTTTTTGGTATTTATTTAGGGGTTTGTCAAGACCCAAAAGATCAATGTGTTTACTCAAGCTCCGTGATTTGGATCAGGAATATAAGGGCAATGTTGAGGTAATATTCGTTTGAAAGATAATTATTTCCCTAATATATTCTCATGTTGCATTTGATGAACATATGTAATAATAACTAATTCTGAACTTAGGCCACTAGAGAGGACTTCTCTGTTGAGCCATCTTATGATAGGAGGCCATTCTACGCTCTTTTGGATGTTGGCTTTATCAGGACCACTACTGGAAACCGTGTCTTTGCTGCCCTTAAGGTACGTGTTGCTTTTATAGGGTGATTGCATAGTTGTAAGATAAATTATGGATGGTTGATTGTTCTTAGATAGGCAAGCATACAAAGCTTTTGGCATAAAAGACCCAAGCAGATTTCAAATTGTCTCGAGCTATCTCAAATTTAAGACTTATGTTAATGTTCACCATTGACCCATGAAAATTTTGTTTTGTTGCATTTTGTTATGTCAATTTTGTATCTTAAGTAAACAGTATGCATATGTGCCAATCAACTTTGTTAAAAGTAAACATTCTCATTTATTTGTTTTCATCTTGGTTTCACGTGAAGGGATATCTTGCTCACTATTTTGTTACACTTCAGAACTGTGCTTTGTTTTGAAACTAGCTAAATGCTCGTGCGTTGCTATGGATTTAAAAAAATTAGAACATATTTGTATGCATGTTTAAAAAATTTTACTACCCGTTAGTTTTAGAATATGTAGTATGATAAAATTTTAAAACCCGTAGCAACACACGGGCATTCAGCTAGTGTGTGTGTATAAGTACAACAAGGACAAATACGTGACACCACACTCTCACACCACACGCACACATCCATGTGGATGCATGCGATGCACACACTAAGAGACCTGAAGCCTCATGGAGCACAAGTATGCGCTTTAACCACTAAGTGTACCTATGACCACGTGTACTCTAAGAGACACTATTCATATGACTAGACCGAAGAAGCACTTTTTATATGAATAGTACCCTCCAAAAATGAAAAGCCCTGGAAAAATTCAAAATAAAATTTCTCAATTTTTGGTGCATTTTTGAGTGAATTCTGAGATCTTTTCCTTTTCGGAAATTTTCCCCGGAATCCGCTTTCCTTTCTCGGCCATTCCGCTTTCTCCACTCCGTTGGCGCCCCGCCTCCCTTTCCGCCTTCCCTTCTCTCCCGCGCCCGCACCCACGCCTCTCGTTGGCGCCGCTTCCCCCTGCCGCCTCTCCCCTCCCGCAGCGCCTCCCCACTCCCTCCTCCTGTTGGCGCCGCCCCAGATCCACGCCTCCTCCCCGCGCACGCGCGTGCGCGCGCGCGCGCCGCGCCACGCCGCCCGCCCGGCGCCGCGCCACGCCGGTCCTGCGCGCGCTGCCCGGCAGCCCGGGACCGGAGGAGTCGACGACCCCGCTCCACGTCACCCCGCCTCGCTCCGCCCGCTGGCGACGCCGCCTCTCTCTCGCGCGGACGCGCCCCGCCCCGGCCGCAGCTCACCTGCCCCCGTCGCGTCGCCCGCCCTGTGCAGAGCCTTGCGTCACCCCGTCTCTTTCCACTGTGCGGGTTTAAACGCCCGCGACAGCTCCCGTCCTCCCCTGTCGCCCCCGAGCCCCGCCGGTGACTTCTCCCCGAATGAGCCCCCTCCCCTCCGTGTGGGTATAAAACCCGTCCCCGTTGCTCCCCATTTCCTTTCCTCCCCGAGCTTCGCCACTGCCCCCATTCTCCTCCCACCACTCCCGCGCAGCTCCCCGAGCTCCCGATTGAGCTCCCGCCGCCCCAGTCGCCGCCGCCATCGTCCCCTGCGCCGACGACCCCCGTAGCTCGATCTCCCCTTCTCCTTTCCTGTTTGCCGATTCTTTTACCCATGAGCATCCCTACTGTCTGCTAACCGTCTTAATGGACTCCCTTGGCCAGGAGGACCCCTGAGGAGCTCTGTCGCCGTCGACCACCGCCGCCCCAACCGTGCTCCCGTGGCCAGCCCTCCTTGAAGCTTCCCAACTCACGCCGCCACCGTCAGTGTAATCCCCTAGCTCCCCTCTCCGTGAAACCGCCGCCAATCGGCCCCTCTCGCCGCCGGCGACCTCCCTCTTCGCCAAAAAGCCGAACTTCCCCCTTCCCACTCCTGCCTTCCCCATTAGCCCCCTCACCTCCCAAGCTCCAAAAATGGGATCCCCTCGTCAAGCCGCACTCGCCGGTGCCCTTGGTCGCCGCCGCCGACCCTCCATGCGCCCGGACCACCGTCGCAGCCGTGACCCGGTCCCGGTGGCGCTGTAGCAGACGGAGGAGGAAGACGACCTACGTGGCCCCTCCTCCGTCGCCCGATCGCTCCCGTTGCCGTCTAATTTGGATCGTCGGATGGCCGCCCTCCTCGACCGTCGGATCTTCATAAAACCCCCTCTTCGCCTCCGTCCGATCCCTCCCTTACCGCTTCGCCCCCTCCGTTGTATCCCTACCGTCCGATCTCCGGCCACCCCAATCCAGTCCGCCCGTTCCCCGCCATCTCGTCCGCCCGCCCGAGCCACGCGCCGACCATCGAGCGCATGGGCGCTGGCTGGCCGGGCCGCTCCTCGCTCGCTGCTCTCGCCTCGCGCGCGCCTTGGCCGGCGCCGCGGGCGGCCTCCGCCGTGCGGGCCGTTGCTGGGCCAGGCCGCATCAGAGCACACAGCCGGGCGATTATCTGTTCATTTGATTTTCCCATGATTTATTAATTTCTAAAATCCCAGAAAATCCAAATAAATCCTAGAAAATCACAGAAAATCCCAAAAATTCCCAAATTTCACCACCCTGCTCAGAAAAATATCCTGGACCCATTTGTAACCTCCATTCCACCAAAATCAATCCAGATAAATTCCTAAAATTCCCCATTTGGAGATTTATGCATTTTATTCCTTTTTAATTAGATTATTTTTCCTCGCTTGTTTAGTTGCAAGCCGGATTTACTTATTTAAATTGTTTGCGCTAGTATCGAGATCCGGAAGCCCAGGAGCAGACTCGGGACCCGGTGCTTCTACGTTCAAGCTAGCCGAGTTCGTCCGAATTGCCAAGCAAGTCTCAAATCCTTTGATCATGTCGCACCCCATGCTATTTAATTATGTTATTATGTTATTTGCATTATGCTAATTGTGAAACGTTAGTTCGAAAATAAAATAAAATGTTTAGGATGACATGTTATGTAGTTAAACCCCACCACCGATAAATGCCATGTTAAATTTGTTGCCATACCTTTGTAACCCTAGAAATAATTATCTGCTAATCTAGATAATTGTAGGATATTATTATCATGCAAAGTCTTACACTAATAAGGTTGTGGCTGTGGGCCAATAGAATTTAGAAAACCCGACTCTAAGGTAGGGTGGTATGGGACACCGTATCTTAGAGCGGAGAGTGCCGGCGTGCACAAGGTAGGGTAAGGGGGAGTGGAAACCGCAAGGCGGTCCTCGCCAATCTTTTACCCTAGGTTTGGAGTAAGGTAAGGGTGAGTGGGAAACCGCGAGACGGTCTACGCCCACCGCTTACCTTAGGTTGGGTCGCGGGCCTGGCGAGGTTGCGGACCATGTGAAAATATAAGGACTAAAACCCTTACGTTGAGCAAATGTCACGGTGATCGCTCAACCACAGGAGTTGACTTGTCAACGCTGGTCTAGTAGCTGCTCAACTCGATTGAAACTCTACAGGAGGATGAGCAGTGAGGTTAGGCAGGCCGGGCTATGGGTGCCTAACAACGGTAGAGTTCACTCGAAGCGGACACCGTCTTCTTTTGTGCGTGTGTGTGTGTGCGTGTGTGTGTGCGTGAAGTCCAGACCCGAGTGAATTCTACCGGGTAGAACCTATATAAAGAATTGAGCAGTGAAACGACCTGACTTTCTTAACTCTGTCGCGGGAGTTAAGGGATCGTGTGGGTAAAGCTGAGCAAACTCTGCATAGTCAAATAAATGGTATTCGAATACGCCGTGCTCCAGCAGCAAAGCTTAAGTAGTTTTGTACATGTTTGAACTTGACTAGTTGGTTAAAGAATTCTTTGTGAAAACCCCTGAGATCTTGAGAAGTAGTTTTGGGTCCCTTTTATAAAATGTTTGCAAATAAATCTGCATCCACCAAAGGTTAATAAAACCAGTATTACTCCCTTCCTTTGTTATTCCGTGCATGTAGTAAGATAGAGTCCCTTTGGGACTTGCTGAGCCGGTTGTTTAGCTCACGGCTTGCTTAATCCACTCTTTAGAGGATCAAGACAAAGGTGAATGTTTCTCCGACAAGGACGCCCCTGAAGATTGCTTCGAGGACTCGTGGCTTTAGGTCTTGGCCGCGCTCAAGCGGATTCTGGAGTTTTTGGAATGTAAGTATACTTTGGGCTTGCACGCCCCGCTGTCGAAAATGGATGTTAATCCTTATGTAAAATATATGCTGGACTTTTGTTGTAAGCATGCAATGGTATACTCTTGCGCGACGTTCCATAACTGTTCATGCGTGAATAGTTGAGGAATGCCGTGTCCGTACGCGCCCCTGGAAACGGGGACGTTACAAGAAGTGGTATCAGAGCAGGCTCTTTGACCGTAGGTTGAGACCTAAGGCAAACTAGGAAGCGATTTTATCGCAAAACATAATTTAAGCCATAAAAAGGGTTTACGAAAAATATAAGTATTATTGCTGTCTTTTCTCTCTTGCTGCTACCTTATCTATCTTAGTTTACTTCTGCATAAGTTTTGCTTTGGCAAAATGTTTACTGTCCTCCTCGTCTAGCTTCAAAATTTCGTTTCTCGGCAGCTGGAGGAGTAGCCGTCGTTCGCTAGACTAGACTGACCCTGAGTAGTAGCAGTATTTTTGTAATGTAAAGCAGGTGTAATCATGAACCCTAAGAGGTTTGTGTGCCACTTGCATAGAGTAAATCTATGTTCCTTATCCTTGTATGTTGTTTGCTTAATTATTAGTAATCCCTCTCAGTTCAAAGCTTTCTCCTGTCCCCTTTCGCTCTCGTTCTTACCTTTTTCATCCTATACTTACCTTGAAAATTCAAAGCCTTACTTACCTACTCTTGATCTCCCAAAACCGCTGCAAAGCTGATCGCAAATTCCCAATTGGCAGATGGATCCAACACAGCAGAGTGGTCAGACCAACAGGCAGGGTGCACCTGCCACAGATCAAGCCCAGATGTCAGAACAGCCAAGAGAATCACTGTCACAGTTTATTGTCAAGGTGACACCTGAAGAATCAATGTCAGCATCAAGTGTAACTGCATTGAAGCTGACGGCTTTCCTGCAAACTCAACCCCCAAAATTCCCTTCAACCACAGAGTCACTGAATGCAGATGACTGGTTACAAGATATTGAAAGGAGAATGAATACTATCCAGTGTACAAATAAGGAGAAGGTTCTCTTTGCCACCTATCAGTTGTCCGAGCCCGTAATTACATGGTGGAATGCTATCCAGTGGATGCACCCTAAGGAGGAAGATATTTCATGGGAAGACTTTGTGAAGAGATTTCGTGAAGCCTGCATTTCTCCTGAGGTTATCACAAGAAGATATCAGGATTTTCTTAACCTTCAACAAGGAGAGAACTCCATCACAGCATATCTACAATAATTTCATCAGTTATCCCAGTATGCTCAAGAGGAAACTAACACCGAAGCTAAAAGGATGGAGTACTTTGTGAAAGGTCTACGTCCCAATATGAAGCAACGCCTTCAGGCTATGAAGTTTTCAAGCCTATTGAGCCTGGTTGATCGAGCTCTACAGATAGAAGAAAGATCAGGTTACGTGAAAGTCATGAAACGAAAGAAGCCTTCACCTCCATCACCAACGGCTTGTTTTCATGCGAACAGATGGGCATTATCGTGACCAATGCCCATCAAGTCTTTACCCAAGAAGAAGCTAAAGAGCAAGCAAAGAGCGGACATCATCATCCCGCCGCCACCGATGGAAGAAGATGAGTCTTACCCTAAGAGGACTAGAATGGAGGATTACAGAAACGTAAAGCGTACACAAGTCTCAGCCTTCACACAATGCTCGTGAAGCTGCACCACGGGATCATCCTTATTTCGATCCCAACCCTTCCGTCAGTCTGTGACGCTACCGAAGACCCAGTCCGGACAGTCTCAGCAGTATGCCACTCCCTCGCCACTCGCCATCGAGTGCCTCACCTACAGTGCCAAGCATCTTACTAGCATCTGCCCACGAGAGACAAATGCATGTTTCCATTGTGGAGAGATTGGACACTACAGGCATCGGTGTCCCAGGAGGAGTTTGCCACCAGATGCAGCTAAACTCCAAGTCCAAAACCAGCAGCAGCAGGAAACAATTCCACCAGGAGGAAGGACATAAAGAAGAGAAGCAAAACACACAGTCAAGAAGATGTAAGCTATGTAGACCAAGAAGTAGGATGATGTCCTTTTTGGTTATCCTTTTGTAAACCAGTTGGAAGAACTTAATGGTTTGTCTCAGTAAATTGCTTTAATTAAGGCTTGTGGCAAAATTATGAAGATGTATGAAGACCATTTGTGTAAAGTGAAATGGGTGTGATGGTCATGTTGTAATAAAGTTAATTCCAGCAGACCTAATCATATCCAACCTTGGTACGACGTAATTCATCCAAGTGAGAACCGCACCACACACGCTAGGATGATATACAGTGCAAGTGAAGAGGAGTCAAGTCAATATAGAAGAGGTTAAAGCAGATTTGCTGCAGCCAGATATGCAAGGGTTAGATGCCATTTGGGCATGAACTGACTAGCCCGGAACAAAGGCAAGGTAGATGGTGAAATCAAAACAGTATCATTGATAACCCTTGAAGGTCAGAAAGTGGTAAAAAAAAGAAGAGAGAGAAAAGATAGAGAAGTATTGAAGGATACAAGAAGGCGCATGATCAACACGCTAGCAGCCACACCAGATCAAGTGCCAGTAGTGCAAGAATACCCTGATGTATTTCCAGAGTAACTGCCAGGCAGATCCCCTGACAGACAAGTAGAAGTTGTTATAGAATTGATTCCAGGCACAAAACCAATGGACAAGCATCAGTACAGAATGTCAGCCAGTGAATTAAAAGAGCTCAAGAGACAGTTAGATGAACTGCAAGGGAAAGAGTTATTCGACCAAGTGTTTCGCCTTGGTCGGCCCCAGTTTTGTTTTTGGAAAAAAAAAAGAAAAGAAAGAATGGAGAGCTAAGAATGCGTGATGAATACAGAGGTTTGAATGCAGTTACAATCAAAAACAAATACCCTTTGCCCAGAATTGATGACCTGTTTGATCAGCTCAAGGGTGCTAAAGTACTTTTCAAGATCGACTTGCGCTCGGGTTATCATCAGCTCAAGATCCGAGAGCAAGATCAAGAGAAGACAACTTCATCACCAGATACGGATTATTTCAGTTCACGGTCGTGCCCTTTGGGTTCAACCAATGCGCCAGCCTATTTCATGAACCTTATGAATCTGGTGCATATGGACCAACTGGACCGATTCGTGATAGTCTTCATTGACGATATTCTGATATATTCCAAGAGTGAAGAAGAGCACAAGGAGCATTTGTACATGGCATTGACCAGAGTGAGAGGGCATCAACTGTATGCCAAGTTCGACAAATGTAGTTTTTGACTGAAGAAAAGTTGCTTTCTTGGGACACATTATATCAGAATATGGAGTCAAGATTGATCCGGAAAAGATCGCCGCAGTCATGGAAGGGAAACAGCCTAAGACAGTGACTGAAGTGAGAAGCTTCCTAGGATTGGCGGGTTACTATCGCCGATTCATAGAAGGTTTCTGAAGAATATCTCGCCCACTCACTCAATTGTTGAAGAAAGACAAACCATTCACATGGACTGACGCATGCGAGGAAAGTTTTCAAATGTTGAAGACCAAGTTGACAACCACACCAGTGTTGATTTTACCCAATCCAGAGAAGGAGTTTCAGATTTACTGCGATGCCTCAAAGCAAGGTTTGGGTTGCGTGCTTATGCAAGACGGAAGAGTTGTTGCCTGTGCTTCAAGACAGTTGAAACCGCATGAAGAGAACTACCCCACATACGATTTGGAGCTAGCAGCTGTGGTGTATGCACTCAAAATTTGGCGGCACTACCTGCTAGGGAATCGTTGTGAGGTACTCTCAGATCATAAGAGTTTGAAGTACCTATTCACACAGCCAGAATTGAATATAAGACAACGAGGAAGGCTAGAGTTGAATGAAGACTATGACATTGATACCCAATATCACCCGGGCAAGGCAAATGTAGATACCGATACCCTCAGCCGAAAAGTTCAACAAAGCAAACCGAATACTGCAGAATACCCACCAGAGTTGCAAAGGGCTATACTGCGACTGAATTTGATAATCACTGAACAAGGCAGTATGACAGCATTAGAGATTCAACCGTTGTTGACAGATCAGATCAGGGCAGCACAAGATGAAGTTATAGAGATTCAAAAACTGAAAAAGGATATTCAGGAAGAAGATTCAACAGAATATGCGATAGACGAGCATGGAATCCTCACCCTTCCGTGATCGCTATTGTATACCCGACAAGAAGGAATTAAGAGAGTTAATCTTATCCAAGCCCACTCATCTCAAATCTTAATTCATCCAGAGGTACCAAGATGTATCAAGACTTGAAAAAGAAGTATTGGTGGAACCAGATGAAGAAAGAAGTGATCGAGTATGTAACTAAATGTGATGTCATCGCCAGATCAAGATAGACCACCAAAACCATCGTGATTATTGCAGCCTTTGCCAATACCTGAATGGAAATGGGATGGTATCGGCATGGACTTCATCACTGGACTTCCCAAGACTCGTGAGGGATATGATGCTATCTGGGTCATTGTTGATAGATTGACCAAGGTGGCTCATTTCCTTCCGATCAATCAAACCCATGGGAAGGATAAACTTGCCGAGTTGTATTTGACCAGAATTGTGACACTTCACGGAGTTCCGAAGAAGATTGTGTCGGATAGAGGAGCGCAGTCTGCATCCAAGTTCTGGGAAAAATTGCATGAAGCCATGGGCACCAATTTGAACTTTAATTCAGCATATCACCCACAGTCAGATGGACAGACAGAGAGGACCAATCAGATTTTAGAAGACATGTTGAGAGATTGTGCAATCATATATGGTACAGCATGGAGCACCTGCTTACCATTTGCTCATTTCTCATACAATAACAGCTACCAAGCCAGTATTCAAATGGCCCCGTTTGAAGCACTTTATGGCAGAAAATGCAGGACTCCACTGAATTGGACAGAAACAGGGGAACGACAACTCATTGGTCCCCAGATTGCTCGAGATGCAGAAGCACATGTCGGAATTGTCAGAGACAGACTGAAGATGGCACAAGACCGACAGAAAAACTATGCAGATAACCGCAGGGAAGATTTGAGTTTCGAAGTTGGATCTTATGTCTACATCAAAGTCACCCCATTCAAAATAGTCAAGAGATTTCAAGTCAAAGGCAAGTTAGCACCAAGGTATGTGGGACCGTTCCAGATAATTGGAAGAGTTGGGGAAGTAGCTTATCAAGTACAGCTTCCGCCCAGCTTACCCAGAATTCACAACGTGTTCCACGTATCCCAGCGTCGGAAGTGTCTACGCCAGCCAACAGATGAAGTGCCATTGTCAGATATTGAATTGCAAGATGACTGCGCATATGCTGAAGAACCACTACAAATACTTGAAACCTCAGAAAGGCAGCTCAGGAACAAGAAGGTCAGATTTTACAGAGTTCAACGGAAGAATCACACAGCGGATGAGTTCACTTGGGAAAGAGAGTCAGATTTGCAGCGAGATTTTCCCAACTTACTCCCTGGACCAAGTTAATCTCGGGGTCGAGATTCTTTTAAGGGGGGTAGGTTGAAAAGCCCTGGAAAAATTCAAAATAAAATTTCTCAATTTTTGGTGCATTTTTGAGTGAATTCTGAGATCTTTCCCTTTTCGGAAATTTTCCCTAATCCGCTTTCCTTTCTCGCCATTCCGCTTTCTCCACTCCGCTGGCGCCCGCCTCCTTTCCGCCTTCCCTTCTCCCGCGCCGCACTCCACGCTCGTTGGCGCGCTTCCCCCGCCTCTCCTCCCGCGGCGCCTCCCTCCCTCCTCTGCTGGCGCCGCCCCAGATCCCGCCTCCTCCCGCGCGCGCGCTGCGCGCGCGCTGCGCCACGCCGCCGCCCCGGCGCCGCGCCACGCCGGTCCTCGCGCCGCGCGCTCGAGCAGCCCCGGGACCGAGGAGTGGGACGACCCGCTCCACGCCACCCCGCTCGCCCGGCCCGCTGGCGACGCCGCCTCTCTCTCTCGCGCGGACGCGCCCCGCCCCGGCCGCAGCTCACCTGCCCCCGTCGCGTCGCCCGCCCTATGCAGAGCCTTGCGTCACCCCATCTCTTCCCACTGTGCGGGTTTAAACGCCCGCGACAGCTCCCGTCCTCCCCTGTCGCCCCCGAGCCCCGCCGGTGACTTCTCCCCGAAGGAGCCCCCCCTCCGTGTGGGTATAAAACCCGTCCCCGTTGCTCCCCATTTCCTTTCCTCCCCGAGCTTCGCCACTGCCCCCATTCTCCTCCCACCACTCCCGCGCAGCTCCCCGAGCTCCCGATTGAGCTCCCGCCGCCCCAGTCACCGCCGCCATCGTCCCCTGCGCCGACGACCCCCGTAGCTCGATCTCCCCTTCTCCTTTCCCGTTTGCCGATTCTTTTACCCATGAGCATCCCTACTGTCTGCTAACCGTCTTAATGGACTCCCTTGGCCAGGAGGACCCCTGAGGAGCTCTGTCGCCGTCGACCACCGCCGCCCCGACCGTGCTCCCGTGGCCAGCCCTCCTTGAAGCTTCCCAACTCACGCCGCCACCGTCAGTGTAATCCCCTAGCTCCCCTCTCCGTGAAACCGCCGCCAATCGGCCCCTCTCGCGCCGGCGACCTCCTCTTCGCCAAAAGCCGAACTTCCCCTTCCCACTCCTGCCTTCCCATTAGCCCCTCACCTCCCAAGCTCCAAAATGGGATCCTCGTCAAGCCGCACTCGCCGGTGCCCTTGGTCGCCGCCGCCGACCCTCCATGCGCCCGACCACCGCCGCAGCCGTGACCCGGTCCCGTGGCGCCAGAGCAGACGGAGGAGGAAGACGACCTACGTGGCCCCTCCTCCGTCGCCCGATCGCTCCCGTTGCCGTCTAATTTGGATCGTCGGATGGCCGCCCTCCTCGACCGTCGGATCTTCATAAAACCCCCTCTTCGCCTCCGTCCGATCCCTCCCTTACCGCTTCGCCCCCTCCGTTGTATCCCTACCGTCCGATCTCCGGCCACCCCAATCCAGTCCGCCCGTTCCCCGCCATCTCGTCCGCCCGCCCGAGCCACGCGCCAGCCATCTGAGCCGCATGGGCGCGCGCTGGCTGGGCCGCATGTAGTTTTGTACATGTTTGAACTTGACTAGTTGGTTAAAGAATTCTTTGTGAAAACCCCTGAGATCTTGAGAAGTAGTTTTGGGTCCCTTTTATAAAATGTTTGCAAATAAATCTGCATCCACCAAAGGTTAATAAAACCAGTATTACTCCCTTCCTTTGTTATTCCGTGCATGTAGTAAGATAGAGTCCCTTTGGGACTTGCTGAGCCGGTTGTTTGGCTCACGGCTTGCTTAATCCACTCTTTAGAGGATCAAGACAAAGGTGAATGTTTCTCCGACAAGGACGCCCCTGAAGATTGCTTCGAGGACTCGTGGCTTTAGGTCTTGGCCGCTCAGCGGATTCTGGAGTTTTTGGAATGTAAGTATACTTTGGGCTTGCACGCCCCGCTGTCGAAAATGGATGTTAATCCTTATGTAAAATATATGCTAGACTTTTGTTGTAAGCATGCAATGGTATACTCTTGCGCGACGTTCCATAACTGTTCATGCGTGAATAGTTGAGGAATGCCGTGTCCGTACGCGCCCCTGGAAACGGGGGCGTTACAAAAAATAAGACGCACTAGAATTGAGCCCAGGTGGGTGTCCTACATGCCCGCGACGCCACCATCTGAGCCATGGGAGTTATGGAATGGAATTCCCGGTATGATACGGAGATGCACAAGGTGATAGATTAAGGGTGGCGATGCCATTGCTGGACGCCAAGCCTACACACACCAATGCGCCATCACATAGACAGGATGAAGAGTTGTTGCAACTGCAAGTTGTAGGAGAGGCAAAAGAGATCGTGGTCATGTCTGCCTTCCCTGTCTCGGCTTGCGCTGTGAGCCTAGGACCACAACTCGGGCTATAGAATGGTGTTTGTGCGCTCTACTGCTCTACGTGTGTGCCTTAGGGTATGTTTGGTTGTTTGTACTAAATGCTAGTGTATATGATGGTTCAATAAAAAGTCATCCATATGTATAGTTGCTTGAATTGAACCATCTCACCTTAATATTGGAATACAAATTTAAAGAATATTTCTTATACATGTTGAGTCAGCCTATTCACAAAAAGCAATAGAATTATATGGTACAGGACCATCACATCCTATTTAACCTCATCCCACCAATCTTTACTCAAGGTCTTGATCTGGCGTCTTCCTCCATGGCCATTCCAACTTCCAAGGAACCAATCCTACCATCGAAATCTCTTATCAAATGGCCGAAAAGCAGGGAAGATTAGCTTAATTCCTACAGCACAACACGTGACTGCCTTTGCCTGACCAGGACTAAGCGTCTATTGTTCCCTCCATGTGCATACCAAAAAAAACTAAGCGACAAAAAATAACAAGATGTGGCGGCCCTCCACTAAGGCTTGCTAACTCGGTAAGCATTAAACATGCTGACATCCTCTCCGAATTTCTCCCTAGGTTAGTAAAATAAAGCCATATTAGTATAATTGTGAAGCAAGACAGTATAAATTCCATAACAAGTTGGGATTAGAGTCAAAGCAAAATGAGTATGATTTGCAAGCAAAAATAAAAATAAAACCAACTTAAATATAGGTGTGAAGCAAGTCGACATAAATTCAAAAGCAAGCTAAGATAAAATATGGAAGCAAATGAGTATAATTTGCAAGCAAAAATAAAAAATAAAACCAACTTAGTATAGATATGACGTAAGTCGGTATAAATTCAAAAGCAAGTTGGGATAACATGAAAGCAAAAATGAGTACAATTTGCAAGCAAAATAAAAAAAAACCAACTTAGTATAAGTGTGAGCAAGTCCATAGAAATTCAAAAGCAAGTTAGGACAAACATGGAAAAACATAATAAAAATAAACAAAAGTTAGAATTAAGCAAGTTAAATTGACTAGAAATTTGCCAGCAAAAAAATAGGGAAAACGTGAGATAGAATAGAGAAGAGGTGGGATGGTTTTGCCTTACATACGTAGAGTAGAATTATGAGAAGAGGAGGGATTTAATAAATCTTGATAAAGTTCTCTGATATCCCTTCGTCGCCCACCCCTGCCCCTTTCTCCACCTCTCTCCTAGTCTCTATTTTCTCTCTTTCACTTGCTCTTTAGCTAGCACATGGACTCTCTGTCCTTGCATGGTGCCAGAATACATGCAGCACATAGTTAGCACATGGACTCTTTGTCCTTATATGGCACATCAATGCATGTAGCACATATCTAACATATGGACTCTCTATCATGGCACATCAATGCATGTAGCACATAGCTAGCATATGGACTCCCTATCTGGCATATCAATGCATGCAGCACATAGCTAGCACATAGACTCCCATGTCCTTGCATGGCACATCAATGCATGTAGCATAGAACGAAAATGTTGTTCGGGCCCCTTGTTGGGCTCCATGACAAATAGACATTTGAATGCACAAATGCTATCTCACATAAAAAGAGGGCATGTGGCTTTTCCTGCGTCGTTACACACCAACAACTTGCCACATGTTGTTTTTCATCGGACAGCTCCTATGGGTGTGCACACTGTTCGTCCATCGGACGCACGCCACTGTTCGTTTATCGGACGCACGTGTGGAATTAGGATTTTCCAAACCTTTATTGAAGTTGAAACAGAATATGTTCGACTACGTTGGTGGGCACGGGAGACACAGGTTCATTAGGTTTGTGCCCAGATCCGCGCATGAAAACCGAGCTAAACATTATTGGCTTATGAAAATTTGGGAAGGCATACTTCAGCTCTGGTGTGTGTCAAACCAATAGGCACGTAGACTCCCTCAGGTCGAAAAAGTAAAAAAAAAACCTATCGTTTTGAATATAATTACGCTCTCTGATTAAAGGCATGCCCTGATTAAAATGCATGTATTTCTTCAGACATTTACTCGTGTTGGTCAATAACGCAGTGTCCAAAGGGGACTGCTAACTGAAGGGCATTCTCTAGATAGCTATTCAGCGAACGAGCTTTCAGTTGGCTATCACTTGAAAAGGTCGAAACTTTCAACTGGAGATATTCACTAGAGATTGAAACTCTCGCCAAAAAAGAAAGGCACGAGTGTCTCCACAAGATATGTTTCCGCGGATATCCTCATACATGATACCGTTTCTGATATTCAAATGGTTTGTATGTGAAGCAAAAGAAAAATTGTAGCTTCACAACTGAGGCTTAATTTCTGCCAACGCTAACGATGAAATGATTGGACAATCCGTGTCAGTGCGCAAGCACATCCGGTGCAGGACCATTTGTTCGCTAGCTCTTCATTTTCACTAGCTCTGACATGTTGATCACTTTTTTTCCAAAAAAAAAAAAGGCAGGAGGGCTGCCTAATGTATTGATAGCTCTAACATGTTGAACCCTACTTAAAACATACTCCGAACAGTCAACTAAATGGACGGCCGGAGCAACAGGACATATATAGACACACGTTATCACTGTTAGTTACTCCCTCCGTTTTACTGTATTTGTTCATAGCCTCGAAAGTCCCGTTTCAAAATGTTTGCCTACTGAAATAATAAAAAGTGTAGGTATTATAATGTGTTTACTTTCTACCTTCGTTTAAATGCCTTGGGACAGGTTAATTGGTTGTAGTATGATATTCAATAGAGGTATATATGGTTATTTCTTATTAACTTTTTCTTAGATTTTA
This sequence comes from Dendrocalamus sinicus, assembly GCA_036346575.1. NCBI lineage: Eukaryota > Viridiplantae > Streptophyta > Magnoliopsida > Poales > Poaceae > Dendrocalamus > Dendrocalamus sinicus. The sequence continues at coordinate 48,636 of JAYEVI010000507.1, forward strand.
TACTTACTTGGTCTATGTGTATAGTGAACTATGCACAAATATAGCGAAACGGAGAAAGTAGTATCATTTTTCCAAGTGCATGATATATGGTCTATCTCCCTAATCCTTTTCAAGACACTGCACACTGCCACCGCATGTGCAGGCTAGGAATATACCACGACCTAGGGTGGGAAAAAAGCTTGAGGCTCACGAGCCTGCTCGGCTCGATTAAAGCTTGGTTTAACTCATGGAATAAACGAGCCGAGCTAGTATTTCGGCTCGGCCACCTAACAAGAAAGCTCGCGAGCCACTCACTAGCTCGATAGGCTTGACCGGTCCAGTAGCGCTTCAGCCTAGTCGCCCAGAGGCAGCCTAACTCATTTGCCCCAAATCCCCATCCATTCGCCATTTCACCCCCATCTAGATCCATTCCATTCCCCCATCTCCTTCTCATCCCAACCCGAATAACCCAAATCTCCTTCTCCTTCTCGTCGCACCTCCTCCTCACCATCCGCCTCTACCTCCCCTTCCCTGTCCGCCTCGGCCTCCTCCTCGCCGTCTGCCTCCGCATCTGCCTCCCCTCGAACCCTCCCCGGCCTCAGGCTCGTGGAGCAGTTGGCACAGCCAAGTATGGAGTCCAAGAACCGCCAAGGAAGAAGGTCATCCGCCTCCGCCTCTACCTCTACCTCTGGCTTCAGCTCTGCGTTGATCCTAGTGGTGAACCATGCATCTGGTCACTACCTCATCAACCTCTATCCACGGCCACCTTGCAGTGCCAAATTTGTTCTGACCCTGACGGCCTCAGTAGATCTCTATTAGTCCTCTAGCTCAATTGCAATTGACTGAGTTGCATATTACTGAAATAGTTGATTGGGCTCCCTGAACTTGGGTGTTGGAAATGAAAGAGTAGTAGCTTGCACTGGGGAGCGTACATTCTGTAGCTGAGGAACTAGCAAAAGGGATAAATCATGTGTACGAGTTCTGAACTGTGTAAAGAGGTACAAAACAGGTAAGAGAGGCGTACTGTTACCTTGCTATACAAATTTATAACTAGAGAGGGAAAGAGAGATGTTAGCTGTTTAAACCAAGAGCCAGTAGCACTTTATTTTCTGCGCAGTGTCGATATGACAGCATGTTGTTGTTACATATACAAATACTTAAATCTGTTTCTCAGTGAAGTTGGAACTATTAATCTCAGCTTTGCTTTTTAATGGTTGCTTGCTTGTCCTTTCCAAAGTAAATTGTGTATCACAATCTTCATCTTTTGCTGGAAAAATTCAGTTGCTAGAGATTGAAAAGAAACTCCCTGTTCCTTTTTACATCCAGTAAAATCTAGAAGTTTGTTTCATTTTGAATGATGTTTTTGTTATGGCTACTGACCAAACAGTTATGGGAACTAGTAGAGTAAGTATGGAAGAATGAGTTATCTGGCGCTCTCATAGCCCAGGTCTGTATTTATACCTGGCCATAAGGCCTAATTACAATGGTACCCCCACAGTGGTTCACTATGCCAGGGGTATAAATGTCTTTTTACATGTCGTAATGAGCCTCTTGGCCCAGTAGGGCAAATGGGTGCAGGTGAAGACCACCCCTATAATAGTAGCCTCTCATGGTAAATAGCTTCACCACTTGTAGGCTGAAACCAGGTCGCCACGCCTCTTGGCCCCCTCCGTCCCTTCGGCCTGTTGAGTGGTTGGCCCGTGGGCTATATACTAGTTAGCGTGGCCGACCGGTGCACATGGCGTCTATTCCCGCCAACTCGCGCACTCTCCCTATCACCGGCTACTACTTTTGTAAATACCATGGCTAATAGTACCAAATCCGCTAAAATTATATGATTCGTCCCTGCTGCTCTCTCCGTCTCACCGTATAAATATAAAGCATGCAATCCACTTAGACCAATGAGATATTAAATAAAAAAACAGGTTAAATATCACCAATTTATATCTCTATTAAATAGCATACTACAAGCAAATATCTACTTGATCAACATTAAACGTGAAACATATGGTAGAAAAAATTATAATAACTATATTTTTAATCTAAAAAAACAATACGATCCAAAATTTATTCAACCTAAGTACAATTTTTGGAGCCTGGACCGGCCCAAACCCATTGGCAGCGCTAGCTGGAACCGACCATGGGTGCATGCGGAGCGCAGAGGGACGAAGAGGTGCGGATTGCGACTCGACGATGGCCAGCCACAGCACCGCGCGTAAGTGTCGAAGCAAGGCATCGCCGACTGGGACGGCGCGGCCACGGCGGCTCTTGTTTCCTTCGCCGTTCCACCGAGTATGATGCGTCCCTACTGCTCTCTCCGTCTTTACAGTATAAATATAAAGCACGCCATCCATTTAGACCAATGAGATATTAAATCAAAAAACAGGTTAAATATCATCAGATTTATCTCTATTGAATAGTATACTGCAAGTAAATATCTACTTGATCAGCATTAAACGTGAAATATACGGTAGAAGAAATTATAATAACTATGTTTTCAATCTCCACACTTATACCAGGAGGTACGCTTCTAAAGGATAGGAATCCATACTATGAGAAGTGAAGAGTATTTCCTGCTGTAGTACGTGTCTGCCGGCTCAGTACAGAAGGTAGGGTCACTCACGTACACCACTCGCCTCTACTACAGTGTAGAGCGTACATCAGTGGCCGGTCTAGCCCAGCTCATTCTTTCACATTGGAGTTAGGACACAAACACCGCAACCGGGTAACTCTCGAGAACCTCACGCCAAAAAAACCCGGAAAACTAGGCTTGATTTTGCTGCTTCCCAACAGGTACACGTTCCCACTTCAAAGCAAAACACATGCAAAAAACGGTTGATCAAAATAGGAAGAACAAAATAAAGATCAAAATAGGAAGAATAAAATAAACGGCCGTGGTCAAGCCCTTAATGCCCTGGTCGGATTAGGGGCATATCTATTCTTGGGGGGAGATTTTGGGATTTTGTTCATGACACCACTAACCCAAGCAGGGCCTTGAACGTAATGTAGTAAGACACGTTTCATGCTCAAAAGCTAACAAAGGTCCCTTCACCCAAACACACACATCACTGACGTCACAACCGACTAAAAAAATCTCAAAAAAAAGGTACATGCAGACGATGAGCCACAAATTATTCCAGGCACTGAATTTCACAGGAGCAAGACACCAATCATCGTCCCCGAAATGTTCCGATCAAGTTGAAACAAGCATTACAACAGCAAAAGCAGCACAATCCACCGTGGCAATGCCAAAAGCAAATGGCGATTGGTACTACACAACACAGAAGGAGGAGGAGAAGGGCGCGTTGGATTGGTCCTCTTGAGAATGCACAGCATAGAGACCAAACGCTAAAAGGGGGATGAGGTACAGGGAATGCTGGATCCCGGCCAGATACTCCGGGATAAGGGCACACCAACGTGGCTTTTCCTGAGCCTGCAAAGGAGAGGAGACACCTCAAGAACTTACCACTGTTGCCGCGGCCCCGGCCTGCCGGATTCCACCAACCTTCTGTAAAAGCAATCGAGTGGCGAGAGGAAAAAACGTGGTCAGATGGGGGCCATGCCATGCATATCAGCAGCCTCTGCTGCTCCCTATTCGAAATGGAACGAATGATAAAAGCGTTGACGGGGGATTAGCGCTATGAGTAGCTACAATCTACCGAGGAAGAAAACAAAAAGGGCGGCTAAGGATTTGGCAGAATAAAGTTGGTTCAAGCATAAATGTTCAAGCACTGCCCAGCTCACTCTTCCCAGAAATCACTCTTGGTTTAAGCTTCAATCATAGCAGAGAAGCTTCCTCATGCAGCATTTGGTAGTTGGACAATATTGTTCAGAACCCATCGCAAAGATCACGGAGTTGAAAAATACCATCCAATGTGTCACTGACAGGTGGTCCTAGCCCCATATGTCATTCTCACAAGCAATGGTATTTTCCAACTCCGTAATCTTTGCAATGGTACTGAACATAATAATTCTTGATAGTTTTGAGTATAGTGCAATCTGATCTTACACACTATACAAACTAGGAAAGAGATTATCTAATGTTTGCTTCCAAACTAAACATCTCAATTGATAATATGAGCTACAAGAGCCTATGAAGACTAATTTACCCATCGCAAAGATCACGGAGTTGAAAAATATCATCCAATGTGTCACTGACAGGTGGTCCTAGCCCCATATGTCATTCTCACAAGCAATGGTATTTTCCAACTCCGTAATCTTTGCAATGGTACTGAACATAATAATTCTTGATAGTTTTGAGTATAGTGCAATCTGATCTTACACACTATACAAACTAGGAAAGAGATTATCTAATGTTTGCTTCCAAACTAAACATCTCAATTGATAATATGAGCTACAAGAGCCTATGAAGACTAATTTGCATGTTGCGCACGCAGAATACTTTTAAAAGATACGTGATCAAGTGAGCTAAGAAGGAACAAAACGATGAAAGTTCAAACTACTAGTAGTAGTAGGATAGAAGAGTAGCAGCAAATCCTTCAAATAGACGATATGTTTCCAAATGAAAAAGCCTAATAAATTTAAAAAGGATTACCTTTTAGAGTAAGAAGATACCAGGCTACTCTCAGCTAGCTCTATAGGATTTTAACAAAATTTGGTGCATCATCCCTCGCTCCAGCAGTTGTGCGGTAAACATATAGTTTCTCCACTTTAGGGAGTTCTCCATGGTTTTCATCCATTTCATTGCTTCCATCCCGCTCATTTATGACCTCCACATTAAGCATTGGCATCTTTGACGCAAGGACTTGGCACCCCTTCAATGTGACATTGCACGATGACATCCAAAGGGATCGCATTGTCTCATACTTGGCAACATTCTCCAAGAGAGCAGCGTCACCAAATGGGCTATCTCTAATCTCCAGCTTCCTTAGATTCTTGCACCCTTTCATAACATGCATCATTCCCTCATCACTGTCTCCAGCAAATGCTATAGAGAGCATCTCAAGTTCTTTTGCATATTCTCCAATATACATGAAAACTTTGTCCGTGAGAAGGCCAGATATTGATAGCCGTCTTAGCCCCCTGCATTCTCGTACGATAGCACCAAAGCCTTCATCTAATGGTTGGTTTGTCATGGCATCAGGCTTTCCTGGCTCAAGAATACAGAGTCTGAATCGTGTGAAATTTGGGCAGTTTTTAGCCACAGTAATTAGTGCAGCATTGGTCATTTGGTAACAGAAGTACAGCAATGAGCTCAGTTTTGGACAGCCCAAGGATATAGCAACAAGTCCCTCTTCTGTCACTGCAGAATAACCGGCAACATAAAAGTCAGATGGGAACACCCTGAGTTCTTGTAGATCCTTGCAACTGGAGGCCACCACTTGCAAGCCCTTGTCCGAGATGCAATCCAGTACCTATCATATAAAGGACAAAGGCCCAAAACCTTTACTGATTTGCTCTAATCAAGGACAAAAATAGTGAATGTAAAGCAGCAAGAAGGGAACTCACCCAAAGACGTTGGAGTTTCACACAGCGGCTTATCATTTTAGTGAGATCAGAAGCATCAAGGGTGGGAACATAGCTCAAGTTCAAGCCTGTTAGTTGCTCACAGAGGGGATAGATAAATGGGAGGCAAACGGGAGAAGCATCCCAAAATCCTGACAAACTCCTCAACATTTTGCATTTCTCCAGAGCACTGGTCAGCCTGAAGTAGGAGTCAGTTTGGACGTCATCCGTCAAATTCCCTGTCCCTAGGTCCTCCAAATTATGGGTGCGCATTAATATCTTCGAGAGTGCATCTACTGATACAGATCGATTCATCCTCAAACTCCGTAGGTTTGGGGACCTAGCAACAAGCCTCTCCAATGAACCAGGATTAACCTCCCCTTTGATGCACGCAAAATTCAAGGAGACAAGTGATGTGCGGGAATCAGGGAAGCAGGAGAGCCACCTAGGCCCTCGATCCTCCACTTCATTTTCCTGCAAATCTAACTCCCTCAGGAGCCTAGAAACAGAAAGAAAAAAGGGGGAGGAACGATGTCAGCAGATTAACCATAAAATGCGTGTAACAAGAGGTAAGTTGATGCTTTTAATTAAAATCAAAGTAATAATGCATTGATGAATCACTTGAAAAGAATTTGCATCCAGCCCTAGCAAGTAGCTGTGTGCAAAATAACCACAACGATAACGAGATATCATAGCTAATTGTGTGTAGAATGGCCATAACACTAGCAATTCATCCTACCAAATAACAATTATACAAGAAAACAATCAACAAAGTGTTACACATATAACGAACAAATTAAAGAACATAACAATTGCATGCCACTTCAATTTAGCACTGGCGTGTAAAAGTAAAAACATAATGGTCCATCATAAAACTGCATGCACCTCAAAGAAGGATAGGAAATTTGGAATACTGGGATGCAACTGTATCATTCAGACCCAAAAAGGGTACCTACGCTCTGTGTTCTGGGAGAATTTGTAGCTCAAAAAGGTATGAAATGAACCGTTCAAAAGATCAAAACTGATCCTCTCAACTCGGTAATACATTTTGGAGATAAGTTTCAAACGCATCATACTTAGCAGCACCTAGGCGAGATGCCTCGCAGCTAATAAAAGAAAGCACAAGGCAGATCGAATTTCAATTCTCGCCATTGTAAATCATAATATCTACAAGTACTTACAAACCACAATGCCAAATCAGATAAATACGATGCCCTTAATAAACCGAAATTTGAAGTGAAGGAACACTCACTTGCAGTGGCTCGCGATAGCTGCTAACCCATCGGTGCTGAACCCCTCGCAGCTGATAAGGACGAGGGCCCTGAACCGCGGGAACGATCGAGCTAGCAGCTCAAGGCTCTCGTCCGACACCACCATTCGCTTCATCCGCAGCTCCTCAAGACCCACGCAGCCCCCGGCGGCGGCCTCGATCCATGGCCCCGCGAACCCACCCCAATCAGGCGGCACAAGATTGAAGTCGGCGAAGTGCGGCTTCCCCTTGACCGTGAGCGCCCGCACGTTGGGGAACCGCAGCGCCACGCGCTCAGGGCGCACCGCATAGCAGTTCCCCACGAAGACCGAGCGACGGCTCAGCCTCTCGATCTCATACCACACCTTGCACACAAGCGAGACCGTGTTCCGGTCGCGCGGCGCGGGCAAGAAGCTGAATATGTGCTCCACCACCTCCTCAGGAAAGTAGGTCATGGCGCCTCCCCCCAGAACCACCTTGTTACTAGAGCTACAGGATGGGATCTGCTTCCTTCCAGTCCCCAGGTTGCCAAGCTTGTTCAAGAAAGCCCAAGAAACCAACAAACAAAAGTTGCAACCTTTCACCTCATCTGTCAAGCTTGTTCAAGAAAGCCCAAGGAACCAACAAACAAAAGTTGCAACCTTTCACCTCATTTGTCAAGGGGGAAAGACCACAGCTAATGCTCACTTGGGGAAAGCACCTCCGGCTAAATCTCTTGAACAAAAACTAGCAACAACTAATGGAAGGGGAAAACCAGAAAGCAGCATGGTTCACCTCATCTTGCAGGCTACAACTAAAGCAAGGGCACGAATGGCCTTCAGATCTGCAGCTGAAGCTCCTTCCGGACACACCAGCAGTTACTGCATCCGTCATCCATGCCCTATTCAGACATGGGAGCCCCCCAAGCTACCCAAAATGGGCACTGGCCAAAATGAGGCGGGAGGATTACGACCTCCCGACCAGATTCCTCCACCCAAAACCTGCAAAGATCAGCCACCCTTGAGCTCTTTCCATCCCCAATCATACGCAAGAAAAAGGAAACAGACAGAGGAGCAAAAAAATGCAGCCTACCACGCTTAGATCCACAGCGCCGGAACCGCCAGATCTAACCCATGAACGCCTCGCAGACCGCGAAACCCCCCTCCTTCAGCAAGGACCACGTGCCGCCGTGCCCCAGCCAAGAACCCGCCCCCGCCCGAGGGGAGAGCCGAGAAATTCGGCGAGAGCGCCGCGGGAAACGCCAAGAAAAGGGCAGCCCCGCGGCTGGGAGCCCGCGGCGAGGAGAAGCCCCAAGGAAATCGGCGGCGAGGGCGAGGGGATGCGAGGCCGGAGCTGGGGAAGGAAGCTTTGGGAGAGGACACTGGGGGGCTTCTCTTTAGTAGGGGAGCTGAGCTGAGGCGAGGTGAACCGGCGAATAATGGCGTGGTCGGTCCGGTCCGGACGGTCCGACCGGGGGAGATTGGGGTTGTGGCGCGGCCGCCGGCTCGGGCCGGACGTACGCGTGTGTCCCTATCCATCGGTTCCGGATAAGATGTGAGGGTGTCAGAAAAGGCACAGCAATTGCTACGTGCACCTGCAGCCCCCGGCTGTGACAGCCACAGAACGTGCTGCTTTTTTGTGTTTTTAGAATTTTGAGCGCAAGTGGGGTGTACCTGGGTTTTGAATGAAAATATGGGAAATATCCAAAAAAAAAAAAAAGATCATATCAGTTACAGTGATGGTTTTGTTTCTCTGGCTGAAAAAAGTGGCTTACAACTAAAAATTATACTGTAACTGACTGAAATTGTACTATAGCTAATGGTGGATTATTTGATGTAATTAAATTTAAATTTTCTAAAATAAAAAACAAGTTATCATATCACGAACAATGCAAACGAATACAAGAAAAGAAACGGCAAAAAACTCAAAAAAGCCAAAAAACCAGAAAAATACGAAATTTAGGAATAGTAAAAAACAAGCCAAAAACTCAAACCGAAATAAACAAAGCATTAGTTTAATTCGATTTGCGTGGATCAATTTTTTCGTCAACTTTGTAGAGTTAGAAAACTTGTATAGGGAATTCAGGTGTTATAGACCAAATAGCAAAAGAAAAGGGAGGAATTCAGGTGTTATAGACCAAATAGTAAAAGAAAAGGGAGGGTGAGACCTCAAAGCTCCTTAAAGTAGGAAGCAGTCTCAAATGTGAGAAGAATAGTATTTTATCTTCCCAAAGAAAATCCCTCTTTCCTACCTCTAGAGAGACCTATTTATATTGTCACATCAAGGATATATAAAGTTACAATACTGCTTGTTGTGGCTACGAAGCAAATAATAAAGAAGAGGACTAGCTAGAGAGAATTAGCGATAAGAAAGAGTACCTGCGTATGAAAATGAGTAGATCCCCCTTTCTCATACCCCTCTTAGGGGTTTATATACACGAATGGGACAGGATGGGAAGTTTCCATCCTACCTCTTGATAATTACAAAAGGTGAGGGTATATTCTCTATACTATTAGGCCTATTGTATATTGGACCAGTTGCAAGGCTCAGTCATGGGGATTGGGCCACCTCTACAACAATACCTCTACAAATATCTTAGACCACAGGGACTCTATGGTCTTTACATCCTCTTCATGTAGCTTTAGTTCACGGTGGATCGCCATGGACTTCATCCACCATGTTTTCTTCCTCGTCATGCAGCTTTAGTGCACGAGGAATGTCTACGACTACGAGGTGGTCGGATGAAGCATCTAGAATCACGAGATGGTCAGACGAGGTCCCGACCGCGAGGTGGTTGGACAAGGTGTCTGCGACTACGAGGCGATCAGACAAAGTCTACGACCACGAGGTAGTCGGACGAAGCGTACGACCACAAGGTGTCGAAGTCGATGGTGAGACGAATCTCCGACGCATGCGGCCCATCCCCACCCTTTAGACTCGGGTCGATAAAGGCGACGACGAGACGAAACTGATTCACGCAGCCCATCCCCCACCCCTCGGACTTGGCATCGACGAAGTTGGCAATGAGACAAATCTCCAATGCGCACGGCCCATCCCCCACCCTTCGGATGCGGTGAGACAAATCTCTGACGCGCGCGTCTGGTCCCCCACCCTTCGAACTCAGGGTCGACGAAGTCGGCGACGAGATGAAGATTTGTGTGTACGAGGAACGTGAAGACCGCGAGGTGGTCGGACAAAGCGTGTACGACCATGAGGTGGTTGGACCAGGTTCCGACCTCGAGGCGGTCGAACAAGGCATCTACGACCACGAGGCAGTCAAACAAAGTCTACGACCACGAGGTGGTCAAATGAAGTGTATGACCACGAGGTAGTTGTACACCGACGAGGTGTCGAAGTCGATGGCAAGATGAATCTCCAATGCGTGTGGTCCGTCTCCCACCCTTCGGGCTCGGTGTCGACGAAGTCGACGGTGAGACAAACTCGACACGCACGGCCTGTCCCCTACCCTTCGGACTCGGGGTCGACGAAGTCAACGGTGAAATGAAGCTGACGTGTGCGGCCCATACCCCGGCCTTCAAACTGGCCTTCGAACTTAGGGTCGACGAAGTCAGCGGCGAGATGAAGCTGACGCACGTGGCCCATCCCCCACCCTTCAGACTCTGTGTTGATGAAGTCAGCGATGAGACGAAGACTTGCGCATGTGAGAAACGTCTCTATCGTGAGGCGGTCGGACGAAGTCTCGAAGTTGGCGGCAGAAACATGCTCCTTCCCGTACAACCTTCAGACTTGGAGTCAACAAAGTCGGCTGTGAGACAAATCTCCAACGCACGTGGTCAATCCCTCGGCCTTCGGACTCAGGGCAGTGAGACTTGGCATTGATGAAGTCGGCGGTGAGATGAATCTCTGATACACATGGCCCGTCCCCCACCCTTCAGTCTTAGGGTCGATGAAGTTAGACACGAGACGAAGCTAACGCACGCAAGAGGAACGTCTACGACCACGAGGTGGTCAGACAAAGTCCCAACCGCAAGGCGGTCGGACGAGACGCCTGCGACCACGAGGCAATCGGTTGAAGTCTATGACCACGATGTGGTCGAACGAGATCTCAACCGCGAGGCAGTCGCACCAAGCATCTACGACCACGAAGTGGTCAGACGAAGCGTCTATGACCATGACGTGGTTGGACGAGGTCTCGACCGCGATGTGGTTGGATGAAGTTTTGACTGTGAGATGGTCGGACCAAGCGTCTACGACCACAAGGTGGTCGGATGAAATCTCAATCGCTAGGTAATCTGACGAAGCATCTACGACCATGAGGTGGTCGGACCAAGTGGCGACCGTGAGGTAGTTGGACAAAGCGTCTACGACTATGACGTGGTCGGACAAAGCATCTACGACCACAACGTGGTCGGACCACGCGTCTACGACCATGAGGTGGTCGGACGAAGTCTTGACCGCTAGGCGGTCGGACAAAGCATCTACGACCACGAGGTGGATAGACAAAGTGTCTGCGACCACAACGTGGTTGGACGAGGTCTCGATCGCAATGTAGTTGGACCAAGCGTCTACGACCACGATGCGGTCGGACCAAGTCTCGACCGCTAGTTGGTCCGACGAATTCTCAATCACTAGGTGGTCGGGCGAAGCGTCTAAGACCACAAAGTAGACAGATGAAGTGTTTGCGACCACAACGCAGTCAAACGAGGTCTCGACCATGGTGCGGTCAGACGAGGTCTCGATCGTGAGGCAGTTTGACCAAGCGTCTATGACCACGAGATGGTCGGATGAAGCATCTACAACCACGACATGGTAGGACGAGGTCTCAACCGTGATGTAGTCGGATGACGTCTCGATTGCGAGGCGATCGTACCAAGTGTCTATGGCCATGAGGTGGTCGGACGAACTCTTGACTGCTAGGCGATTAGATGAAGCGTCTATAACCACGAGGTGGACGGACGAAGTATCTGCGACCACGACGGGGTTGGACGAAGCGTCTATGACCACGAGGTGGACGAACGAAGTGTTTGCGACCACGACACAGTCGGACGAAGCGTCTAGGACCATGAGGTGAATGGACGAAGTGTTGTGACCACGACGCGGTTGGACGAAGCGTCTAGGACCATGAGGTGAATGGACGAAGTGTTTGTGACCACGACGCGGTTGGACGAAGCGTCTAGGACTACAAGGTGGATGAACAAAGTGTCAACGACCACAACATAGTCGGACGAAGTGTCTACGACCATGAGGTGGTTGGACGAAGTCTCGACCGCTAGGCACTCGAACAAAGTGTCTACAACCACGAGGTGGACGGACGAAGTGTTTGCGACCATGACGTGGTCAGACCAAGCATCTATGACTACGATGATGTCGGACAAAGTCTCAACCGCGAGGTGGTCGGACGAAGTCTTGACCCCTAGGTGGTCGAGCGAAGCGTCTACGACCACGAGGTGGACGAACGAAGGATCTAGGACCATGAGGTAGTCGTACGAAGTCTCGATTGTGAGGCGATCGGATGAGACATCTACAACCACGAGGTGATCAGACCAGGTGGCGACCGCAAAGCGGTCGAACAAAGCGTGTACGACCAGGTGGTCGAACTAAGCTATTGCATTCCTATCCTACAACAATTGAACGAAGCGTCTATGACCAGACAATCAGACTAAGCTATTGCATGCTATTGCATTCCTATCCTACACGTTGCTATAGGACAAAAAAAAAGCATGAACTCACACCAAATGGAAACTTTCAGTATCAAACGCGAGAGCCTTTACTCTTTCCCTGGCTACTAGCACATCTAACATGCAAATAGGCAATATATCCTTTGCACTCAAGTTTATGATGTATTTATTGTGTATCCTAACTAAAAAGTCATGAAAAATTTCAACAAAAGTTTACATGTATTCTATGGTTTAATCCACTTATGTATAAAATTTCAAGTTCAAATTTATTTTATATTAAGTGCAATAAAAAAGAGAAAATTCAGATAAATTTGAACTTTCTTTTTTTGTTAACACTAACATATAATGAATCTGAACTTGAAATTTTATGTATAGTTAAAATAAGTTTAGAAGTTCATGTAAAAAAATTTTAAAATTTTTTGTGACTTTTTTAGTTAGGGTTAAAGTAAGTTTAAGAGTTTATGTAGAATTTTTTTTCAAAATTTTTTGTTATTTTTTTAGTTAAGGTGCATGATGATACACCATAAGTTTGAGTGCATAAAATATGTTGCCCTATATGTAAGGGGATGGCAACGGCTATTTCTTTAGATTTTTAAAATAAATGTAAAGGAAATGATTTGTAAGTTTTAAATTTCCTGTGTGTTTCCTACGGTGCAATTATATTGCTTCCACTTTCTGTTCTTATGTTCCCAATTTATATGTGATTCAAGAATCCTCGATCGCGATTTCTACCTTTTTTCCCCTTACAACTACTTTCTTCCTTTTTGACATTTCAAATTGGCCTTAAACTTCAACAGATGAATTTTAAACATTTTATGTAAATTTGCATAAATATAAAAATATGACCAATGTGCATGCATTATTCTTTCTCTCTCTATGTTGGATGAAAACCCACTTTCCTGATACGGCCTACGCAAGTTGCAGGCTAGCAAGTGAAGAAGACTGTGGACGGTTTGGCGTTTGTGGGTGCCCCCAAGCAATTGGTGCCATAAGAAAAGGAAAAGCAATTGGTCCTGTCATATCCTGCGCCTATGGTGATGTGCAATGGCATGTAGACGCATACGGAGATGGTACGAGTAGTCGCTTCCCCAATACACCTGCAACATCTATCCATCCGTCCATCTACGTGCCTACCACATCTACATGTCTATCCTTGGTTTTTAGGAGCCACAAGCAAGCTGCGCCGATCAATCGATTCTTGTTATTAAGTTTATGATTTTATAAATTTTTTTAAATAATAAAATAAATATTTTTTTACTGATTTTTAAATAATTTGTAAGAATAGATTTTTTAAAATAGTATATCGATATTTGAATTGTTCGTAGAAGTACTCAAAACTATCCGTTGCCACCAAGTAGTACAGAATAGGCCCATAGTTGATGATTGATCGGATGTGCACCCTTTGCTTTCCCAAGCCGCATAAGACTTTCCCATCCTTTTCCGAGATAAGCACCATCACCAGAGGCAGGGTGAAAAGTAAATATGAAATTGTCCGTATTATCTAGTTATTATATTTAATAAGATATAAATATAGTATAAATGTCGGATGAAAAGTAAATATGAAATTGTCTGTATTATATAGTTATTATATTCGATAAGATATAAATTTGTTTCATTCGATTAACAATTTCTATCCAATTCATATTCATATCCAAATTCGTATAAAGGTGGTGATCAGTTGGGTTTTTTGTGACTTATGGCTGAAAGCACTGTAACTAGCTGAAAAACACTATAGCTGACAGATGCTTATTTAGCATAATTAAATTTTAAAAAATTTAAAAATATAAAAAATATGTTAGCCTACTACGTATAATACAAACAAATACGGGAAAAAAAGAACCGGCAAAAAAGCACAAAAAAACCCAAAAATTCAGAAAAAGACGAAATTTGTGAATAGTGAAAAATAAGCCGGAAGCCAAAAGCTTAAGCCGAATTGATCAGGGCATAAATATGGTATGGACTTTTACCATACAAAATGTTATTTTATCTGAACTATCCATATCCGTATTTGTATTCGACGAAGCAATATGTATATTTTATTACAATACGACTAATTAGTTAGAGAAGTTTTTTGATTGAGTGTGAATTCGTGTTTTTTTAGGTGAAGTAAATGAATTAGAATAATTAAGTGTGATTGTATGAGGATAAAATGTTATTAATGTCTCCATACTACAGTGACTAAATTACAGATAATGCCAAGGAATAAAGGAAAAAAGAAAAGGCAAAAAAACCCTCAAAAAAGCTAAAAAGTGACTAAATTAAGAAGTTAGAAACTAGAAATCAGCAGCTGAAGTCGTTTGGAGCGGGATCTAAACTAAACAACAATGACCATCATAAATTTCATTTCAGTATTGTAACACTTTAGTACTGCACTACTGTCGGGACCCCGGATTTCCGAACCCGGACCCTCTGTGTATTACAGCACTAGTCCCAGATCAAAACTAGTGCACACAGTCAAACAGAAATAATTACATCACCAAGTACGCTTTATTACAATAATAGAGTATTGACCGAAAGGTCTCATTATTACAAATGAGGTTTCAAGACCTCGCACACACGAAACACAGCGGAAGCAGAAGATAAATCCGGCGAAGACCCATCAATACGCCACAGGCAATTGACTGGGAAAGCGCGACCTATTATTTCGGGAATCCTTCGTCGAATCCACAAGCGAAGTAGTCGTAGTCTCCATCTTGAGTTTCATATTCTTCTGAGTTGATTTTAAGTGCAGCATGTGAGTACATAAAGTATTCCGCAAGTCTTGGAAAAAATGCAATAGATGCAAGGCTTGACAAAGGAAGGCTATATGGTTCTTTTGCACAAAGCAATGTTTTATTTCAATTACTACTAAATATTTTCGAAGGCATTAATTTGACAAAGTAATTGCTTTAATTGAAACTATTAAGCAGTTTATAATGAAGGTTCTAACCACCAACACTAATTAACCAATTCTAATCGATAAAGTTTAGAATTTCGGGTTACATCCACCCACACTGGCTCCAACCACCAGGATCCCTTCCACTCTCGGAATACAAAACTTTGTTTTAAAACCAAAACCAGAAATCTATCATGTGAATGCATTCCTTGCCCGCCCTTGACCGTGGGCATAGCTATTCGAATAGTTTGACACTCTGCATTGGTTGTACAACTTTACCCCCCAAGAGATAAATTATCTTAACAGTCACCACGCTTCCTTTGGCATGAGACACAGATAAATTATCACAAAGCCTTCTCCTCACTCTAGTCCAGCTAGACACCACCCGCTGAGGTTTCACCACAGAAGGGTTAAATCCACCCAGTCCAAAGCCCCCTCTTGCGCCATATGAGTACAGTAAAACCCTGTCGCTCACTGTGAATAACCAGTAACTCCCTGGCACCCACTTTCCACTGGTGGCACCTAAACTAAACTATTATGATTTAATCAGCTAGGTCGTACCCATATAGACTCGGGGTTGTACGGTAGTGCTCAGTCTGGACAAGCACAAGCGTCGGTCCTTAATCGATTAGGGCGGGACATACACTTTACAAGATCTCGTGCTTGCCGCACCAATCCAAACCAACCATCTGCCCCAGTCTAAACCAACTTTTATATTTTATTTATTTTTAAAAGAACAGTGGCAACACCAGTCACCACTTATTTCTAAATACAATTACCAGTTGAATAAAATATAATTTCCCAGCCCCAAGTTATAAAAGAATTTAAATAGCATGACTAAACATTTTACTACCGTCCTAATATTACCAAAGGATTATGTAATTCTCATTATCGAGACAAAAGTGATGCTAGGGCACAAAGTGATGCTAGGGCTTAAAGGGTACATGGCATTCAAGTTCAATTAAGGGCATAACAAGGTTGGATTAACTAATGCCTTAAGACCAAAACTAGAGTTCTATGTAAATAGCGATGCACATAAATTTAAAATAATTAAAAATATTTCTCAAACATAGGTTCAAAATGATCAAAGGAGACTTGCCTTCTTGCACGCTCTCCGGGTCTTCTTACTGCGGAGTGGAGAGATCTTCGGCAACGGTGGAATCTACGCGCGAAAAGATAAACGAACAAAGCAAATAAATACAAGCAAAAATTCAAATAAAATTCAAAAATTTTAAAAGAGGGTATATTTGGATAGATTATGATTTTAGAAAAATTTAGAAATTTGAACGGCTCAAGTTGGAGTTAAAATGAGAAAGTTATGCTCATTTAAAGATCTCAGTTCAAATAAATCCATAAATTATTAAATTTTTGACAGGTGGGACCCACTTGCAGAATTTACATTTTATTCTTTTTATTTTATTATTTTCTCTGAGTCTATGATAAGTGGGACCCACATGACAGTGAGCCCACTACGCTTGGTCTCTGACATGTGGGACCCCTCTGTCAGTGACCGTACAAGCTGTTGGTCACTGACAGGTGGGACCCATCAGGCTCTGGACTCACATGCCAGCGGCAGTACTGATAGGCAGGGCCTAGATGTCAGCCGGCCCACAGACCGATAGCGGTCAACGGGTGGAGCCCATCTGTCAGCGCGGAAAATAAAAGAATTGGCTCAACCTCAGCGTGCAGAGCCGGGGGCTCGAACGCGCGCCGAGGAAGCCAGGGGGAAAGAGTAACGGTGCTAGCCAATCGGTCGCTCGGGTGTTGCTTACCCATATAGGGTAGGTATACCTTTTGAGGTACCTGCTGGAGGGGGCCGGGCAGAGGTAGACGGGGACGGCGGTGCCGGCGGCGAGGGGTGGCCGGAGGGGTTCGGGGGAAGTTCAAAACGCGTCCCTAGTGCAGAGGAGGTGCCGACGGCGAGGTCGGTGGGGTTCGGCGACGAGCGGAGGCGGCCAGCGACGAGGAGGAGCAGCGTTGCAGCTCGGGTGCTTCGGTGCGATGGCGTTCCGGTGGCAGGGAGGCTCGGCCAAGGGGTCGGGGAGCTTCGCACGAGCGCGGGGATACTCGGGGTGGCGACGACGGGCTCTGGGGAGGACCGGGGCGGCGGCGATTGCTCGCCGGAGTGTGGCGGAGCTCGGAGAGGGAGAGAGCACGGTGGCGGAGCGCTAGGGTGCTGGGGATGGAGGGGGAAGCAGCGGGAGGTTGTGCGAAGGGAGGCGAAGCCGCGGGGGCTTTTATAGGGGCCAGAGGGGGAGCACGGGCGCTTTAATTGCTCGCCGGAGATGGCGGCCGGAAAAAGGAAGGGAAGGGGAGGAAAGGAAAGGGGGAGGTGCAGAAGGAAAGAGGGCGCGCGGGATTGGGGGGATCCGGTCCCCGCGGTCCATGTGGTTTCCAAACCAGAGAGGAGGCGGCGGGGAAAGGCCGAGTTTGACACGGATACGGTCGGCCGGAGCAAAGAAGGAAAGAGAGAGGGAGAAGAAAGGAAGGAGGCGCGCGGGAGGGGAAGAAGGGCCTGACAGGCGGGCCCGGGTGGCAGCGGGAGCGGGGCGCGGGCGGCTGACGGGCGGAGCCCGCGGGGCACTGGGAGGAGCGAGAGTGCGGGGTGCGGACGGCGGGATGGGCGGCCACGTGTCGCCCAAAGAGGAGGGGAAGGCAGGGGTGGAGCGGGTGACGCGGGCAACATCTGGCCGTCCACGTGGCGGCCAGAGGGTGGAGGAGGAGGTTTTAATTTTTATTTCTGTTTTTAAGATTTTCAGAAAAGGTTAGGAAATTATTTAAGCCTCAGAAAATATGAAAATGCCTCCAAAAATTCCAGAAAAATTGCTCCTGGTGACATTTTGGACTTAATAAAAATATTTCCAACTAATGTTGACATTTTAATTTTTAAACTTAAAGTTCTTTTTAAATTTTAAAAATAGGTTTTAAACTCCAGAAAACTTAGAAAACTAAATAAAAGCCAAATAAATCCAAATAAAATTCAAATACCTTAAAATAATTAATTTGAAATTAAAAATTTCAGAAATAGGATTTTTGGGATGTTACAACTACAGCAATTGATCCAACAAAGTTTTGATCGGGCGGCTCAGGTTGGCCCAATGGCACATCAGCACGCATCTCAGCCAGGGGATACCAATCCCACAACACCCTCGCATCACATAACCCTGAGTCTTGGGATACTAAAACAAGATTAGGAGAGGGTGTCAATACTTTTCTCTAGAGCAGGGCGCACAGCTTACGAGGCAAGCACTACCAGCAATCGAACACCGGGCAAGCGATTTTGATGCCGCATTAACCTGCGATGCAGTGCTGTGCAGGCCTCTCACCTCTCAAACCCAACAAAACATCAGTTCGGCAGGCGAACGGCGGCGGATTAGAATACCGAAAGGGCGGCGTGGGAGCATGTGATTAGGGCATCAGCACGGGCAAATGCCACTACCGTTTGACGAGGAGGGATGGCCATTTGCAAAGCAACTCTCTCCCCTCGAATAGAGCTTCATTGGTCTGATTCTTTTAGGCTACGACTGATGATTTTTAACTGCTACTGATACGTTTGATACAAATCGAAGCTAAAAAGCAAAAGAAATGAGATCATTATCTAGTAATGAATGGTCATGGCCTATTAAGTGCCCTTGAAGGGCTTTTGTTGTCAGCGTTTTTTTTTTGTCTCTAGTCGTTGCTATATCTACGAACATTTGTGAGAAATATTTTCTTACCCATTTTCACTGACGATATTGAGCCTAGCTTGAATCGAGCTCAAGCCTCAGATATGAGCCCACCATCTACCAATAAGTGAACATCGCTAACATTTTTTCTCTCTTTTGGACAAGAATGCAATTCTGCATGGACTGATATTACCGGACGGCCAATGGTTATTTCGATACATGGTGGCTTACAAAAGAAATGAGGTAAGGCTAAGTTAGAGGTGGAGAGAGGGATAGCTGAATATCCTAGAAATAATAAGAAAAATCCTTGCAACATTCACTTGACGCGAACAGTAAATTACTTTACCCTGAGATGGTAGTGAAAGCCGTAAAAAGATTCGGGGTCTTTTCTTTTCCTCCGAGCTGGTGACTTTTGGCTTTTGCTACAGTATCTAACTTTTAAATGGAGTATTTTCTCAAGACGGAGTTTACAAGTTAAATGATCTACACGTTAAAAGCTCAACATCTGTACCAGTCAAAATCGCAAGTGAGTATCTGTCTCTCCGTAATCTGTACCGTAAACAGCCAAAATTCAAAAATTTCAGCCAAAAGTCATAAGCCGCAGCCGAAAAGAACAAGCCCTGGGTACACTTTGTTAGATTAATTGGGCTTGGTCCATTATTAATTTAGCAATTAATCAAATGAAATTCCTAGGCCCATATGGAAAAACTGTTTAGTCCCATATGGAGAGTTGAATGGGAGTTACACCACTTTAAAAGGTGGAACGTGGTAACCCCCTTGTGGAATTGGAGAGAGCCAATACACGCACGCTGCGCCGCTTCGCCACGCCACGCCACGCCCGCGCCGCGCCGTGCGCGTCGTGCCGCGCGCGCGTGCGTGTGTGCGCCGCAGCGTGTCGGTGCGGCGCGTTTTCTTTATCTATTCGAAAATCGAAATGCACCGACTCGCAGTAAATAGTGTTAATAAATGGCTGGCAGTAACGGTGCAGTTACTAGTGGATTATGGCTGCAGTTACTGGTCTCTTCGTTTTTGCTGTTACAAAAGAGGGCTCTCCTCTCCATACCAAAGGGGATACAAAAGAACAGTACTCGGTCTCTGTTTTTGTTGCTGCTCTCTGCAATCTCCGATCCAGAACCTTGCGCGCACAAGTTTCTGGGCGAGTAGGCCTCCGGAACTCCGTCCGTTTGTGTACCTGCACGGGTAGGCGGTCAATCAAGTTTTTGGGGAGCGCAACGGCGCGACTACTCAATCTGCGACGTCTACTTCCTGGTGGTGAACCGTTCGTGGGACTGCACTGCGAACATCTTCCTGCATCAAGCCTCGTCCTGCATCACGCCTCGATCGACTACTTCGAATAGGCCATCATGTCGACTGATGGTAACGGCGCCTCCGGTGTCTCCGGCACTGGCCCCGCCCGAGGGTATAATCTGAAAACTTTTCTGGTGTATTTGTTTCTGTGCGCTATGAATATGTTAATAGATGTTTCTGTTATCTTGTTCGTTAGCGAATATGAATACATCGTTGATAGATCACTCATGTATGTTTATGTCATGTTTTATATGCTGAATTTCTAGATTAAAATATGCCAAAAATTGACTAGATATCCATCACACTTGACACCGTGGTTTCTGAGTATTGGTGGTTGCAGTTTACAACCATGTGAAGCATATCAAATATAACAAAATAAGAAAAGAAGGAAAGGGAAAAAGGAGAACGAAAAAAATTGGAAAAGTGGTAGGTAAGTGGAGAGCAACCCTAAACATTAAGATAATGGTGCATTTGCAACTAACCTAAGGGAGATCCTAGCATAGATCCACAGCAGCCTCTACCTCTTCCCCTGGCTAGAGCATTTGATGGACTAAAGCAGACCCTTTATCTCCCTGCAAGAATTAAGAAAGAAAAAAGATTCTGCTTCTGACACACCTTAACCTATCAGTTGCAGAGCTCAAAAAAAGCTCAGAAGAGAGGGAGCACGAAAGGGTACTACATGCCGCTTTGATTAGCAGCTAGTAGTAGTACCCTCCTTGTGATGAATAAGAGAATGTTTGGTCCTATGCCAGAAGCACTCACACCAATCAGATGAAATGGAACCATATCGAATATGCTCCCCAGATCATCATGCCTATTTTTACAGGGAGTTTAAGAACCAGTTTGGAACTTGGAAATCTTCCGATTCCCATGGGAATTGAGCTGTTTTCTATGAAATTCGTGTGTTCCAAATAGGCCATAGCGATATTCAGCTACCGCACCACTGTGGTAAATCCATTGCTCTCATACTAGAGTAAGGGCATCTGTAGTGTATATAGCTTGCTGGCTCTTAAAGTGGGCCCCGCATCATTCTTAAGACCGACGCTGCAACGTTTGAGGCCACCGTCGGCTGTAAAGAAGGGTCCACTCGGTTGTAAAGAAGGGGGATGTTGCAGTTGGTAGTTGGGGAGAGAGAACAATAGATGTAAAGAAAATTGTATTTTAATGCTTGTGGCCAAGTCTTTAGCTTGAGGACCAGCCTCAAGCCTTTTTTACTTATAGCCTACTTAAGGTCACCTCTGTAATGTATAAGGTCGATCTTAAGGTGGCTTATGACCCTTTATTTTCATACACTACAGATGCCTTAAGCGCAACTGATGAAGCGTCGAAACACTTACACTAACAATACATTCACAATATGCTAACACAAATAACAAGAAAAAAAGGAAGAGAAAATGCAGATGCATGTTGTGGATGGCACCAAGGAAAACCATGAGCCAGCCCAAATGGATAAAATGGTGAGAGACGATGCATCATCAGTACAGGGCTTGCATGCAGATGCAACATCACCCTCCTCTAGCTGAACCCCTTTCAATGCACATCAAAGACAAACATTTATACAAACATACACATCCATCCTGTCCCTCTCTCTCTTCTTTCTATCCTCTTTCACTCGAGGACCGGAAATGGATGCTCTCTGATGCATGGCTGAAACGAAGCATGCCATGGAGGATAAACTTATTCTGTAGACCCGGTTTCCAATCATGTGCAGCAAGGACCACTTAAGAAAGCGAAGCTTTATTCATCTGGTCGATGCTGACCAGCTACTAGCAATCAACCAAGGATAGATAGATAGAAAGAATGCCACAAAAAAGAAAAAGAAAACTATGGATGGATGGATGAATGGATGGATGGATAGAGGCGTATCAACTGGCAACACATGGCAGGGGGCCTAGGCAAATAATGCCCGTTTATTGGGAGTAAATGGCAGAGCCAAAGCTAGCTAGTGCTGGCTGCTGCTGCTAATTCAACGAAAGGATGGCACATGTTAACAATACTGGCAACACATGAGACATTCATGTCTGCACATTGAGAAGCCACTAATGTAAAGACTGCTGCTGCTGCTGCTGCTTGGGATAGGAGAGCAGAGGAGGGCCAAGCAATGTTCAGGAATTGACCACTGAGCTAGACAGGCAGGGGGCCTTGACTGTAAAGAGCTAGAAGCCATGCAAATTGTGCATTGTGATCACCAGTGCCTTTAGTCATGTATGTAGATATAATCAGGACCCGAGTATGTTGTCCTGTTGTTTAATGCTAGCCTGCATCAGCACCATGCTCAGTGTCTAATGATGTGATGATCCTTTCTCTCTCTGTTCCCCTCAACTGATGATGGTGGGGGCACTTTGGGTCAACTACTCCCAACATTAGTCTTGGCTTACGAGATTTCAACAAATAAATCGCATTTGTAGTGTAGCAATTTTGTGAATGTATCCCTTGTGTATATCCTGGCAAAAGTTCCATATACATATACATGAGCATGGGCCACATGGGCCGGACCGGCAAGAAGCCCAAATACACAACGCTCCCCCTCAAGATGGGCGATAGATATCTATCATTCCCATCTTATCACATGCCGACAAACATTCCTTAGTTCACAATCCTTTTGTTAGACAATCGGCTATTTGTTCTTCAAAAGTTACATGACTCAGCTTTAAGATACCCTCATCAAGTCTCTCTTTGATGAAGAATCGATCTATCTCCACAAGTTTCGTTCGGTCATGCTAAACTAGATTATTTGCAATATTGATTGCTGACTTGTTATCACACCAAAGCTTTAACGATCCACCTGTTAGTAACCTCAACTCCAATAGAAGACCGAAAACCAACAGTAGTTCACATAAGCACATTGCCATAGATCTATATTTTGCCTTGGCTGTTGATAGAGACACCATCGATTGCTTCTTCACTGCTACAGACAGCCCTATCACAGACGGTTCGGAACCGTCATCACAGACGGTTCCTGAACCGTCAGTGTTTAGGTGTCAGTGATAGTTGGTGGTTATCACGAGCGGTTCCGAGCCGTCTGCGTGATAAAACATTACAGACGGTCTTGATTACTAATCGTGCGTGATAGGCGAGTATCACGCGACGCTTTTATAAACAACCGTTGGTGATACTCGCCTATCACGCGGCGGTTAGTAATCAAGACCGTCGTGATATGCACAATATCACGAGCGGTTTGTAATACAAACCGTGCGTGATATTGTGCATATCACTGACGGTCTTGATTACTAACCGTGCGTGATAGGCGAGTATCACCGACGTTGTTTATAAAAGCGCTCGTGATACTCGCTTATCACTGACGGTTAGTAATCAAGACCGTCTGTGATATGTACAATATCACAGACGGTTTGTAATACAAACCGTCTGTGATATTGTGTATATCACATACGATCAGTAGTAAAAGCCGTGCGTGATAGCGGTCACACCACATACGGCACTCTTTGAAACCGTCGTGATATGGTATCACGCACGCGTTTTTAACAATGAACCGTCTGTGATACCAAGTGCATCATCCATTTTATATCTTTGTTTCTTGGCTAGCCTCGGATATGCTAGCCATGCCCTCTGAAAGCAAGCGATTACGGATAAATGACAGATATAAGTTAATTACAACTCATAGTAAATTACAACAAAATTCGATACGGATGAATGTAACAATATCACATATATAGAATGAAAATTGTTACACAAAATCGACAAATGTATTCAATTGAAGGAATTGTTTGATTTGTACAGATTGAATCCAATGTTTCAACATCTAATTATCATCATCGCGGCGTGGAACTCTCCTCTTATTTATGACCTCTGCTAGCAAGAATTGGGAGATGATTGCACGAATATCGATGAGATTGTCAAGATCATATGCACTTCCGTCGAAGTTCACACCGTCGCTAGGAGCAATGTTAAGTCATTAATTAGCATGTGTGTGTAATATAATCAGAAAATAATAATTATTGGAAGGACACGACAAACCTCGGATCATTGATCTTAGTACCCATGATTTCCATCATATGGCGGCAAGCGTAGAATCCACATACGTTGCCTGTAGCTGCTGGTGGCATTGCAAAAATAGAATTACATACATCGGTATTGTCAATTCTAGAGGCATTATTACAAAGTGTGATATAGGATTATTGTGTTGTAGCGGTACAGGAAATCGCGTGTTGTGTCGTAGCGTGTCACTTTGGATTTGTCGTGTGTTCCTCCTTGGGCAACATATTCGCAAACGCCCTCGTGATTCAAAAACTTAGCCTCGGCGTGGCAAACAAAGAAATATTACAATAGAGTTATGTATGGAGAAAATGAGTTTACATTAAGTACTTCTTGCACACGATCAAGTCGTGGTTGCTCCTAAGGAGGAATCAAGGTATATTATCTTGCTCCACTTTGGTACAATCACAATCAAAATCCGGTGATTCCTAGTCATATGTGTCGCCATAGTGATTAATCCTAAGTTCATGCTGCATGTAAAGTACAAATGAAACATATGTGTGGCAACTAGTGAAGCACTTACCCTTGGTTGAAGGGTACCATGACGTACTCCTTGTCGGTGTGAGCAATCAATCCCCTCGTTATGTAACCTTCCACGAAGGATGCATCGCATTGATAGATTGCTCGGAGACCAAGTGAGGGTCGAGAAACCCACCGGTCGTCGCAATTTCGGGCTTGTTGGATCATGTATCTATACATAAAGAAAGAGTAATGACATTTATCGTATAACGTGAATGTAGAACTTCATTATACAGTACACTTACGATGTCGGCATCGTAGAAGTGAGGCGTCGAGTTCGTCGAGATTGAATAGTAAGAATAAATCTTGAATGTCACGACGATGTAGCCCAAGTCATGGAGGAAATGCGTCTCGTTATATTTCACGATGAATGCACTCTGCGGTTTGGCTTCATGTTGGACTTCTCCATGTACGGGCATGCAATGTATTGCAAATCATACCAAGTTGGCGTAATTGTGAATCGGGCACCAACGACACTCCTAGAATAAACTTCCATGGCACGGGACTCGGCTTAATTTTCTTCGCATGAGCCTTGGAGGCCTTGGAGCCTCGCTTATGATATGTTCTCGGTGGCGTCTCGGCGGGAGCCGATGCAGCAGACTTTCTGGATTTGGAGGTGGAGGTGGAGCCACCGGGCCGATGTGCCAGTCCAGGTGGCGTCCTCTTGGGCCTTTGGATGTGAAGATTGTGGCACGGACATGTTGAGGACAATGTCCTCTTGGGCCATGAATGAATGTGTGGGCGGCATCCCTAATGTCTTAATCTCTTCGTTTGGGGCTTGTCAAGAGGGACGGACTTAAAAATATCATTAATCATGTCCACGGACCTTTATGAAACCGGTGTCTACTTGTACACCGTGCACCGGCCCCGGCAGCAATGGATACACCATGCCGCGCCCGGCGTCAACGGAATAGAGCCAACAAGCCCGACTCGAGGCTGCAAGGGATGGGCTCCTACATAACGATACAAGAGCCGAGTTAAGGCGTCCACGAGAGAGATCTATGTACCATTCTAAAGAGGTACATTACCGAATGTCATCAATACGTAAGTGGTCGTCGCTATGTTCAGAAATTGGTGTGGGCGCACGACTCTGCGACGTTGAGGGGACTGGGTACCACAAGTACTAGGAGTGGGTTGCGAATGGTTGCGGACTTGTCTCGTTCTTCCCGCAACGAATCTATCTCTCCTCGAAGTGAGGCGATGCTGCTCTTGAAGTGAGGCGGATAGTTGTTCCTCAAGTTGAGCACGAAGCTCTGTTTTATTTGTTCATTGCAGACGCCTTGGATCTCTTCCTACTCCTATATGTCTCGGAGTAATATGGAAATCCTTGCCTCCAAGGTACATAAACCCCATGCCTCATGTGCGACACAGGTGCTCCTTGTTTCCCAAGGCTGTGATAGTAAATCTATCTCCTATTTTCTTCAAAGGAGCCACGAGAAGATTCGGTAGTCAATGATTGCTGCAAGAGGCAATTAATCATGTTATTTTGAACCCATGAAGTTCAAGAGGTGTTAACAACTATGTTGTTTAACATATTTTACCATGCGTTGGGACACTTCCTCATCTGCGGGGTTTTGAAAGAGACACTGAAGATGTGGTTGATGACCTCGCTCTTAACGATTTGAAGCGCGCTCGTTTGCGATCCGGCAAATGGCGGAGAGGCCTCCGATCGGATTGCGACCTCATCCCGCATCCTCCATTGCGGGATTTTACCGCGTACCAGCGATGCAGTGCGTGAGGGTGCGTGTTTTGTGATTGGAGATCCTTGTGCGCCGCACTTTGTTGTACAAATTCGGCGTCGTCTTCATCTCGCACAAAGGCCTCCCATGTTTCCGCGACACGAAAGGATACCGTGAAGGCGTGACATCCTCGACCACGTGCCGTCACAAGAGTGCTCTTAAAATTCTTCCATGCTTTTCCCATCGCGAGAGCGCGTGCCGTTGCACGAGTCCTCGTGCCTGCCGGGAACTCGAGCGAATTTGTAAGTTCCTCCCATAGCTGATTTTTGTGATCCTTTGTCAAATCTTTCCAGCTTGCTATGGTGATGGGGACCCGTTGCCTTCCAATTATCCTGCGCAGTAGTCCGAAATGATGACGCCGCTTCGGCGGTTCAGAGGAGTCCCATTCGAGAGACCACCGTGATAGTCATTCGGCCCTCGCCTTTTCGATACTCCTCGGCCACGTTTACTTTTCGCAATCTTGGGAGCGTGAGACCGGATGACGGCAGCGAAGGCGTGTGGGCGCCATCTCTCTTCTAAGAAAAACTAAGCTGCAGTGAGCTATGGACCCGACTTGTCAAAGTTCTATGAATCAAGTGACACAAACCGGTGCATCAAGTTCATTGAACAAGACACACTGGAGTGTGTCACTTGCTTTATGCTCTTTGACAAAGTTCTAACGATTTACTAATTGCGGTGAGCTATGGGCCTTCTAAATAGACCTTGCAGCTAACAAGTGCAGCATATATTATTGTTACAAGGTTCTATGAAGTGCCTACAGTGAGCTAAACACAAAGCATATATTATATGCTACATAAAATACATGTGAAGCATATATCATAAAGCTAACATGTTGAGCATATAACATGTGAAGCATATAACATAAAATTCATATGAAACATATAACATAAAATTCATGTGAAGCATATAACATAAAATAAGCGGCGTCGGGAGTGACCGCGGCGTCGGGAGGGAGCGGCGTCGGGAGGGACCGCGTCGGAGGAGGCGGCGTCGGGAGGAGCGGCGTCGGGAGGAGCGGCGTCGGGAGGGACCGGCGGCGTCGGGAGGGAGCGGCGTCGGGAGGGACCGGCGGCGTCGGGAGGGAGCAAAACCTAGCTAGCAGGGGCGCTGCAGGTGGAGACAAGAGCTGCGCGAGGCGGACTCGCGAACCTAGCTGCGGGTATTTAAAGATGATCTATCACGAGCGGTTCTATCAATATAACACTTTGTGATATGCACTATCACGAGCGGTTCTATCAATATAACCGTGCGCGATATCAATATTATCACGACGATTCTATAGATATAACAAATGCGTGATATTTATATTATCACTGACGGTTATATCTATAGAACCGTGCGTGATGTTTATCACTGACGGTTTCTTTTGATAAACGCTGTGATATTTCATTATAAATACCGGTAGCTAGCTAGGTTCCTATGTCATTTTATAATTACAATGGAACATAGATACATTTATGAAAAACGCATAAGCATAACCATAGATATAACTATTTCTTAGTTCCTTAGTCATTTTACAATTACAATGGAACATAGATACATTTATGAAAAACGCAAGCATAACCATAGATATAACTATTTCTTAGTTCCTTAGTCATTTTACAATTACAATGGAACATACATACATTTATGAAAAACACAAGCATAACCAATAGCATTTATTACATTTTGGCTATATCATTTTAAATAAAGCCCTTCACGATGATCGACACGCATATAGCTTAGTTCATCGCCTTGTTCTTCCTCGAGCCTGATGCCTTGTCCGAATGGAGGCAAATCATCAAATTGATTGTACTCTTCCTCATCCACAACATTCTCAACCCGACAATCCTTCTTTTTCCTGAAGAACTACATGGCGCTTCTTATTTGCGGGTCGGTTACATAAAATACTTGAACAACTTGCCTCGCGAGTACGAATGGTTCATCTTTGTATCCTACACATTCGAGGTCCACGGTAGTGACGCCGTACTTGTCAACCTTTACACCCCGTGGAAGTTGGACCCAACGACACCAAAATAGAGGAATTTTGAAAATTACGTAGTCAAGCTCCCAAATCTCCTCTACAAGCCCGTAGTACGAGCTTGGGCGGTGATCTTGCCGTGCGCATCATAGGCATCTATGCGGACACCGAGTTACGCATTGTGCTCTTTCTATCTTGATCATTGTATAAAATGTGTAGCCATTAATGTTGTATGCTTGCCATGTCACAATTGTAAATTTTGGCCCTTTGCCAACCATTGTAGTGTTTCACTTGGCGACCTCCTAGTCAATTGCGCCTTGAACCATTCGTTGAACTGACGGTTGTGTTGTCTCGTGGTCCAAACTTCGACCGGCTGCATTCTCCGACGTAGCATGTCCTTGTGCTCTTCAATATATGGGGTCACTTCAGTCATGTGTTGTAAAACCATGAAATGGGCTTGAGTATCGTATTTTGATCCGGAGTTATTGCTTTCCTCCCGATAGTCCCGATACCCTCTAGCCTCCTCGTGACGAGATAGAGGTACACCTATCGGCTCTACGAGCCATGTAGCCGATCAGAATTCAATGACCTCTTCATTTGTATAACCTTCGATGATGCTACCCTCGGTCGAGATCGATTGCGTACATAGGACTTGAATTCCCATGTACCTCTCGAAAGGGTACATATGACGTAGAAATACGGGGCCACATATTTTTATCTCTTTCACAAGGTGGACAATGAGATGGACCATGATATCAAAAAATGATGGAGGGAAATACATCTCTAGATGACATAGAGTTGTCACCACCTCGGTTTGTAGAGCATCTAGTCCATCCGGATCAATGACCTTCTGAGCAATTACGTTGAAGAAATAACATAGCCTTATGATTGTCACTCGAACCTTGTTCGGCAAAATACTTCTAATTGCAACAGGTAGCATTTGAGTCATTAGCACATGACAGTCGTGAGACTTCATGCCAATTAATTTCAAATGTTCCATGGAAACAAGTTTCTTCATGCTTGTCGAGTGACTGGATGGAACTTTCACACCATTTAAGGACTGGCACAATTCAGTTCTCTCGGACTTAGGCAGTGTAACATCTTTGGGGAAGGTACGTCCGCCTTTATCGGTCTCTATCGGTGCTAACTCGGTCCCGATGTTCATAGCGACCAAGTCACGCCTTGCGTTAACACCATCCTTTGTTTTGTCGGGAATGTTCAAGAAGAGACCAATCAAAGCTGTCACATACATTCTTCTCTACGTGCATGACATCGATGCAATTGCGAACTTCTAAGTGCTCCCAATAAGGCAAGTCCCAAAATATTGACCTCTTTTTCCACATGTTCTTCCTCAATTTACGTCCCTTTCCAAACACAATATTTATATCCTTGACCATATCATACACCTCTTTCCCGCTAAAAGGTCTTGGTACTGAGTCATCCTCTTTTTTTCCGTCAAATTGTTTCTTCATCTTGCGGTATGGGTGATACTTTGGAAGGAACCTACGGTGACGCATGTACACAGTTTTTCGGGAGTTGTTCAACCACACACTCTCCGTATAATCTAAGCAGTGCGGACACGCTTTGGCTCCTTTTATACTAAACCCTGACAGGTTACCAAGGGCGGGAAAATCATTAATGGTGCGAACAACATGGCCCGTAGAGTGAAGTTCTCTCGTTTGTCCGCATCCCATACATGTACCCCTTCATTCCACAGTGTTGCAAGATCTTCCACCAATGGGGCTAGGAACACATCAATATCGTTGCCAGGTTGCTTCGGCCCTTGGATAAGTAGTGACATCAAAACATATTTCCGCTTCATACACGACCAAGGAGGAAGGTTGTACATGCACGAGTCACGGGCAGTGCTATGTCGATTGCTCATGTTACCAAAAGGATTCATTCCATCGTACTCAACCCAAACCTTATATTTCTGGTTCCACACGAAATCTACAAACATCCTATCGATGTTCCTCCTTTGGCGAATCAGCAACATGTCTTATCATTCCGTCTTTCTTACGCTGCTCGCAGTGTTAAGCGCATCAATCTTGCATCCTTGCGGTTTGCAAATAAACGCTTCAAGCGGGGATTACAGGAAAATACCACATCACCTTAGCAGAGGTCCTTGCTTCACCTCGATGCCCTTCCCATCATCGAGTCATTTTTACGTTTGTATCGGGATGCTTTGCACACCGGACAAACATGTAAGCTAGCATACTCTTTACGATGCAGATACAATCATTCCGACATGCATGTATTCTTTCTACTTCCATTCCTAATGGACAAAGAATCTTCTTGGCTTGGTAGGTGGTTCTCGGCAACACATTTCCGTTGGAAGCATGTCCACTAGGAGACCTAATAATGCCGTGAAACTCTTGTCGGACCAACCATTGCTTGCCTTCAATTTTAGCAGTTCTAGAACCGATGACAACCTCGTGTATTGTGGCTTGCAGCCGGGAACAAAGGTTTCTCCGAGTCCTCCATCAAGCCCTCGAATTTACCAAACTCTCTCACTATAGTTCCCTTCGCATCACGTAACATCGATCCAGTTATCATCCTGCGACCTATCCTCATGATCCGATTGTCATCCTGCGACCTATCCTCATGATCCAGATTGTCATCCTGCGACCTTTCCTCATGATCGAAAGAACAGTCCACAAGCGGCATATCGTTGCCTCCTCGACTATGTCATAACTACCTTCTTGTGTACTCTTCTCTTCACCGTGATTGGTCCAACATTTGTACCCTTTTTCAAACCCCTTGAATCAAGTGAGCTTCAATCTGTATTGAGTTGCTAAACATCTTGAGATTATCACAATCAATACATGGGCAATACATATATTTCATCCCCTTCTTCAACATATCCAGCTCGCGCCCTTCTAAAAGCGAACACGCCGATAATGTACTCTTCACTCACACGGTTCTCAATATACATCCAGCTTCGGTCCATCTATGCTACACAAGTGAAAAATGGGTGTCAAAAATGATTATTACCTCTACTCATGACTGGACGTAAAACTCGAAGCTCGTTAGCTCGCTCGGCTCGTGACTGGCTCGGCTCGGCTCGGCTCAGCTCGTTAGGATAACGAGCCGAGCCGAGCCGAGATTTTAGCTCGTTAGCTATAACGAGCTAACTCGAGCTAGCTCGCGAGCCGCTCACGAGCCAAACGAGCCGTGCTAATTTAGCCCGCAGGCCGAACTGCTGAAGCCACCCGGCCCACCCCACAGCCATAGCCCATAGCCCCGCCGGCCCAAACACGCAGTGACGCACAGCCGCACGGCCCGCACCGGCACAGGCAATAGGAAAAAGGAAGGAAAGCAAACCCTAGGCCTCACCGCCTCACGCCGTCACGCACTCAAGCCTGCCTCACGCACACAGCCGCACCCGCACAGGCACCTCCGCTGCTCCGCACCTGGCCGGCGGCGCCGCTGCGCCGCAACCCGCAAGTCCGCGACCGCGGCCGGCGACGGGGCGAGCGAGATGCGAATCATGCGACGTGATGCAAGTCAGGCGACCGCGGCGGCGCCTCTCCCTCCACGAGCTAGGTCTGGTCCTCACTCCTCACTCGGTCACTCCTCTCTCTCTCCCCCCTTTTTCCTCTCGAATCCTCGATCTCCCTCTGTCGATTGCCGAACTGCTGCTGAGTGCTGACCTACCTACTGTGCTCCAGGCCCTCTCAACCCGCGACCATGGAGGAGGAGGAAAGTGCATCGCTCCGTCCTCGAAGTTTGGAGTCGAGGAGTAAGCCCCATGGACAAGGATTGAGCACTCCGTCGTCATCGAATCCCTCTCTGTCCGTGGACGTGGTGATGGTATGTTAATATGTTATCTAATTCCCAAATACTTGAATTTGCTTGATTCATTGATTGGTCTCTAGGTTATAGTAATATTTGTTCATTGCTAATTTGCTATCCAGATTATTTATTCATTGCTATCCAGATTATGAATTTCGCATACATGAATCTTTGGAGACTATATGCTGCTGGATATTTCGCATACTGAATCTTTGGAGACTATGTGCTGAAAGCTTGAATCTATCCACCATTTTTCAGATGTCAGAACAAACAACTACTATTTCAGATCTGGTTGTTAACAATAATGTGCTAGATCAGCATTAATTAATCACTGAAATAGCTGTGTATTTGGTAGCATTTACGGATTCATCTATTAGATCTCAATGCAAAATTTGGATATTTTACATATGCTTGACACAAGCACGATTCATGTATGTTTCCTTGTGCGACCATTGGAGACCGTTTGTAAGAAGAGGATGGCGATGATAACAACTTCGACAAGAGGGATGATATGTCTGAAAGCCTACCTTCAGTTGATGGCAAAAGTGGAAGTGAGGGGGCTGATGAGGTTGGTGATGGTACGTCAAAGGCTAAGAAGGCAAAGACAGGAGGGAAAAAGACATTGTCTCCCAAGTGCAAGGTAGCAAGAGGCAAAAGGGTCAAGTTCTTTGGAAATATTTTAAGGTTGTCAATGTCCCATCCAAGAAGGAGAGAGGTGTCATGGAGACAAAGGCGAAGTGTAAGTTCTGCCATAAGAGTTATGTGTACCATCTAGGGGGTGCTACTACAACTCTAAACCGACACCTAGACAAGTGCACACAATTTCGAACAAGTTGGCAAAGGCTAAAGCTCAAGGTACACTAAACTTAGGTCCAAATGATGGTAATTACATTATTGTTAATCCTCTTGAATATGATCATGAACACACTAGACAATTGGTTGCCAAGATGATAATTGCTCATGAGTATTCATTTAGGATGGTAGAGCATAAATGGTTTAATATCTTGATGAAATGGATGAATGGTAACTATGAATGGATTGGTAGGAAGTCTATAAAAAATGAATGCATGAAGGTTTATGAATCTGAAAAACCCAACTCAAGAAGAGTCCGAAAGAGGCGAGAATCAATAAGTTTAACTCTTCGATTTATGGACGCCCAATCAAAACCTTCAGTATATGTGTTTGGTGGCACATTATATAGATGAGAATTGGGTTTTGCAATGCCGTGTCTTGAACTTTATTGAGGTGGATCCTCCCACACTGGTATTGTCATAGCTCAAGCTGTTTTTGAGTGTATGGTAGAATGGAAAATAGAAGACAAGGTCACGACAATAACTCTTGATAATGCTACAAACAATGATATCTGCTGTCACAAATTTGAAGGCAAAGCTTCTTGCAAGAAAATATTGATATTTGATCCTAGTTACTTTCATATTCGTTGTCTTGCTCACATAGTCAATTTGGTTGTTAATGATGGCCTCCAACCAATAGAAAATTTGATAACTTGCTTGAGGAACACGGTGAAATACTTTAAGAGGTCTCCATCCCGCATGTATAAGTTTGTGGAAGTATGCAACAATTATTCTGTCAAAGTGGGAAGGGGGCTATCTCTGGATGTTAAAACAAGGTGGAATTCAACTTATAAAATGCTAGATACGTGCATTGACTATAAGGATGCATTTGGTTATTACAAAAAGTAGACACCAATTATGTTTGAAACCTACTGATTCAGAGTGGGTATTGTTTGAAAAATTAGGCCAATAATGGGAACAATGGCAGAGGCCACTCATTGCATTTTAAGGTCAATCTATCCAAGCGCCAATTGTTTCTATCCTTACATAGTGAAAGTTAAGAGAGCATTGATAGGGCGCAGCAACGGAGATACATATTTGATGAGTATGGCTGCTGCTATGTTGGACAAATTTGATAAATATTGGGAGGAGAAGAACAATGTTATGGTTATTGCTACAATTCTTGACCCTAGGTTCAAGATGAGGTACATTAAATGGTGTTTTGCACAGATGTTTGACCCAGCTAGGTGTGAAATTGAGATTAATGACATCAACCAAGAGTTGGAAAGGCTCTATAACAAGTATGATATGTTAAATCGCCAAAAGATGGGTGACATTGGCAAGAACAGGCAATCAACCTCATCTTCATTTGATACAACCAGCTCAATGGCTTCTATTGCAAGTGATTTTCAATCATTTTTGCAATCTAGTGTTCTGAAAGTTCAAAGTCGAGCATCGATTTATCTAGATGAACCAAATGAGGCCATAGATAACAAGCATTTCAACTTACTCAGATATTGGAATGTTAACTGCCATAGATTTCCTGTTGTATCTAGCTTGGCAAAGAGGTTCTTGGCTGTTCCAGTGAGCGGTGTATCATCAGAGTGCACCTTCAGCAATGCAGGTCGAATTCTTGATGATTATAGAAGCTCTTTAAAGCCAGCCACAGTTCAGGCATTAGTGTGTGCATCTAGCTGGATAAGGGGCACTCAAGATGACAATAGTCATCCTCTTGTTGTGGTATGGATTCATATATAATTATATAAGTATATAACTTGTTCTCAATTCAACTTTGTTCTCAGTTCAACTTTGTTTATCTTGTGGTATGGATTCTATTTTTAGGTTGGAGATGATGACGATGATGTCGAGTCTATCGAATTCCCAAAATGCGTGGTGGCAAGCAATTAGTGAGGTGGATATGTTAACTTATGTAGTTATGTTTACTGACCATGCCTTTTGTCAGTTTGTGTGTGTTTGCATGGAAATACACTATGATGGAGGCCAGTAGTGCTTGATCCCAATTCTGAAACACAAGTTATCACTTGCAGCTTTTAGACTTGTAGCTCAATTGCTGCATCCTTACAAGTTATATTTTTAGACAATTGTGCTTTATAATTCTTGCCAGTCTTCCAGGTGTGCTTATATATGCATTGTAGCACATGCATGTCTGCTGTGATTATGTGCAGTTTGTCTGCCTTTAGTATCTGTGATAATGGCTAGTTGCATTGCATGTTTATGCAATGGGTTCAGGTCAGTTCATGGTTTGTACTAAATTCTATGAGCTGGCCAGAAGAGTTACAGAGCTGAACTGGTTGCCATTCTCATGTTTCTCATTAATACATGAACCAGGATATTAGTACAAACTGTTGTTATGCAATATGTTAGGTTCTATAGCAAAATAATGTGTTACCAATCACAAAGACAAAATCCATGACAATGACAATTTCAGAACTTGCAATTTCTTTTGCATCCAATGATCCAAAGAAGATTTTGAGTTGTCTCATAATTCCATTTCCAGGTTATAGTTTCTTACACACTTGACACTTGCCAACTTGCCATAGATGATAGTTGCCAACTGGAATGTAACTTCTGAGCATTGAGCAATGACTAAAAACCTTGATCTCAGATGCTACTTGAAATAATAGGTTGTTTTACTCTAAATCTTTATATGGCATTATCAACTTTGGAAGGATTAAACCTGTTTACATTCCTGCAATTTGATCTTTAAACGTGTTTCCACAAGATAACCTGGCTTGGAGAAATATTGTTAAACCTTTGGAATGTGCTTTCTGTGGTGAGAATGAGACCATTAAATATTAATCACTTTTTTTAATGTGTTCTTGCTAAAGTTGTCTGGAAAGAAATTGCTGAGATGCGTCATGTTAACATTGGCTGTAAGCCTGTAACTTTGATCGATGATTGTCTGTAACATTGGCTGTAACTTTGATCGATGATTGGAAAGAAATATTGTAACTTTGATTGGCTGTAAGCCTGTAACCTGGCTGTAACTGCAAATATTTCTACTACTTGACATTGTCGTTGTGCATGTAGTATCTGCGCAAGAGTTTGATGCATTGTCAGCAACACTTTGGAAATTATGTGCAGTTGAACTTGCTGTAGAATCTAACTTGTAAGGTAGTCTTTATTTTACTTTTTTTGGCCCTGGCTCACGAGCCAAACGAGCCAGCTCGAGCTTGTCGTCGAGCCGAGCCGAGCTAGCTTTTTAGCTCGTTAGTTATAACGAGCCAGCTCGTTATCCTACCGAGCCAGACCGAGCCGAGCCGAGCCGAGCCGAGCTGAGCCAGCTCGATATCCAGCCCTACCTCTACTACTAACCTCTGATCAGATCACTAAGAATGTTAAGTAATTGAATACTAATCTCTGATCAGATCACTAAGAATGTTAAGTAATTGAGTATGCTAACCTCGATCGAGATCAATAAGAAGACGGTGATATTTTTCACCCCAACTCCCTAAAGCGCCGCCTTGCTCCACCGATGCAGCGCAATGAAGACAGATCGGTGTCGACATCCTTCAAGCAAATACGCCAAGTAATTAATACTACGCAGAATATCACGAGCGGTTCCAACTACAAGCGGTGCGTGAAAATTACATATCACGAGCGGTTCATATTAATACCGTCTGCGAATTATCACCGAGCGGTTATTAATAACCGCTCGAGATAGTCTCGTTATCACGAGCGATTCGTAACACGAACCGTGCGTGATGTATATAACATCGCTGCACGGTTCTAAATATAAACCGCTCGTGATTTATGCGTATCACGAGCGGTTTGTGTATAGAACCGTGCGTGATAGTCCTTCCTGAGCGGTTTACATTACAAACCGCTGCGTGATAGTTACTGAGGATGAATCTGTTTCGTCGGCGCATGATCGCCAACTCGAAGCATATATAGCATAGCATTGAGGCACATCAGAAGCTCTGCTTTGTGTCTTGAGGAATGCCAAGAGCTGGTCTTGGATGTGGCCGCCACATCGAAGACCGTGTGGCCGCCACATCGAAGACCAGCTCTTGGCATTCCTCAAGACACATTGCAGGCCTCGGATGTGCCTCAATGCTATGCTATATATGCTTCGAGTTGGCGGTCATGACTGAAGAAGCAGATTCATCTTTCCGACAAAATTCAAGGCAATTTTATTACAATAGTGCAAAGAAAAGACATTACAGATTCTTGGTTGAGCTGGTCGAGGAACATGCAAATACAAATGCAAGCACAAAAACTCAACAACACATTCGGATCGATCTATTACGGGATAACAAGCTAACAAACCCTTCGTGCACGACGGTTCACACTAAACTAGACACACTTACGGCAAGAGTGTGTTGTTTAGTATGAACCGACGCGCCGCGATGGAGGTGCTAGCTCACGGCGGAGGAGATGCATGCGGGAAGCTAGCTAGTGGATGAACTCACGCGTGACTAGTACCGATGGAAAGGTTGATGGGGAGTTATTTATAAGGGCACCGCCGTGGGAGGAGCTGGTGCGGCCATTTGATGTGGAGAGAATAGACGGGTGAGATCGAAATCTGTATACGCCAATTATTGGTGACATGTGATTACCAATTATCGGTGACATGGGATTATTACGAGCGGTTCTTAAGCGGAACCGTCGTGTTATCTCGATTGGTATAGGCGGTTCGTATTAAGAGCATGCGTGAAAGTTCTGACGGTTATTAATAAAACCGTCTGTGATGTCTCAATTATCACGCAGCGGTTCATGTTATTAACGGTCTATGAAATTATCACGCACGCGTTTTTATGAAAACCGTCTGTCATAAGCTTCGTGTTTGATCGTCTAATTAACGTCTCCGATCGTTATCTGAAGCGTCTATATCATTAATTTTTGGGTATACGAACCGTTTGTGCTAAAGGTTAAATATGCGCTCCTAATCCGAGTCTCTTCTACGCACGTACAATACAATATACAATACAACATGGCTTCTACTACTATTCTTGTGATCATCTCCTTCCTCTCATCATTCATCACGAATTGTTGGTCGGAACCTTACAGCGCCGCTATTTGCATCTGGAGCAGCTTCTCCGCACTCCGCCTGCTCTCCTTCCCGACTTTCTTGCATCCGTCGGCTTGACTGATCCTCCGCCGTCGACGAGGCGTCTCATTGCCGCTCAAGAAAGGGAAACAGCTCACCACGGTTCTTCTCCACAATATGCGCAATGCGGAAGAAGCTCTACTCGCATTGCACGCATGGTGATGGATAGCCTTGCCGCTCATGCGAAACGGCGATTGTGAGGAATGTTTTAATGCTATCATGTACGACATGATGGATGTGCGATCATTTGCCCAGCCGCACGAGGAAGTGCCGAGGACAAGGGCAATCTTAACGGCGTTCGAGAATTTAGCGGTGATCCTCCAAGTCCCCAAGTTGAAGAGGAAGCTTACGAAGCCCAAAAGAATACAATGGGAAACTCTTTACATGCGACTTTTGTAATAAATTTGCCTCTAATTGAAATTAATAAATTTGTCTTTAATTTGTGATCTCTTGTCTCGGTAGTTCTGTAGTTAAGTTATTAGAAGCAATGTGTACTTATATATTAACCTCTGATCTAGAATATGACAGGCAAAGGGACATCACAGACGGTTTTTAACTCAAAACCGCTCGTGATAACATTTATCCTGAGCGGTTTTCATAAAAAAATAAATGCGCCATAAGCTTCAAAATTTCGATCCATTGCCAGAACGCTTCGTGTTTCGCGCGTGTTTCCATTAACGTCTGTTGATTGTTATACGAAGCGTCTATATCATTAATGTTTGGGTATACGAACCGTTTGTGATAATGCTTATATTTGCACGCACTATTCCATTTCTTCGATCTAAACGCATCGTCCTCTCCTCATCTTCTTCGATCATCACCACATTTCTCAACAATGACATCTAAAATTTTGTTCATCTCCTTCCTCTCATCTATCCATCATGAGTTGTTCGGTCGCAACCTTACACAGGCGGCCAACAATTTACGTCTGAGCATCTCCTCCGCTCACGCCCGCTCTCCTTCCTCGACTCGCTTCCAATATCGTCCGTCAATCTGGACCTCATCATCCGCCGTCGACGGAGGTGTCTCGTTGTTGCCACGAAAAGGAAAGCGCCTCACCTTGTTCTTCTCTACAATGTCCACAAAGCGGAGGAAGCTCTTGCGAAGCGCAGAGTGTGCTAGATAACCTTTCCGATCAAGCGGACTCGGCCGATTTCGTTGAGGTTTATCATGCCATCCTCTTTGAGATTATGGGCCATGCTAATGATTTGCCCATGCTAGAGGAGGAAGCGGAGAGGGCAAGGATAATCTTCACGACATTCGAGAACTCGTGGTGATCCTCCAACTCTGAAGTTGAAGAAGAAGCATATGAAGCCCGGAAGATTAAAATCAGGAATCTCTTTTCTCTTAGATTTGTAATAAATTAAATTTGCCTTTAATTAAAATCTGGGAATCTCTGTTTGTCGAACTTTTGTAATGAATTAAATCTGTCTTGAATTAAAATCAGGAATCTCTGTTTGTCGGACTTTTAATTTGGAGGCCGTCTGTGGTGTTTGTGGCGGAAAAAGGAGTATCATAGACGGTTTATGTTTAAAACCGTCTAGGATCGAAATGAAGACAGATGCGATGCGAGCGGCGCCTACCATTATCACGAGCGGTTCTTAATAAAAACCGTCGTGAATTATCATAAGCGGTTTTTAATTAAAACCGTCGTGATAACGATCTTATCACGAGCGGTTTTTAATTAAAAAGCGATCTGCGATAATATGGGATCATCACGACGGTTTTTAATACGGGCCGTCTGCGATACTAAATTATAACGAGCGGTTCATAGTTAAGAACCGTGCATGATACTCTTTTCTCCGACGCGCCAACACAGACGGTGTCCTAATTAAAACCGTCTGTGTTAGTGTTAGTCACAGACGGTTTTGTCAAACCGTCTGTGATTGGCCGTCTACTATTAGGCTTTCTGTAGTAGTGCTTGCTCCTCCAAGACACCGAATTTCCCCCCACAAAAACACAGTACCCCGATATTGATCTCCTATCATCAAGGTAGTTGGCCCAATCAGCATCACAATAGTCATCAACATCCAGGTGATAATTTCTTTTGAACCATAGACATTTTCCAAGACTTCGTTTTAAATATCATAGGATTCGATGAGCTGCTTCCAGATGTCCACTCCTAAAATCATGCATATAGCGGCTCACAACACTCACTGCATAGGAAATGTCGGGCCGTGTGTGACATAAGTAAATAAGACGACCAACATGCCTCTGGTAGCTCTCCTTGTCAACAGGATCTCCAGATTGAGCATACAACTCATGGTCTTGATCAACTAGTAGTGTGCCCGTGCTAACGCTACGGTAAAATACAAAACAAGATAAAATTTGTAAAAAATAAAACGAACAATCAGATTCATTAAGATTCACGTCTCATATATTGTATAACCAAATATTTTTGTCACATAATGAATGTCACATAACGACTGATCCTTTGAGGAGGCGACAACATTATTGGACTCACCCACCGACGACTTTCTCCATCCCCACAGTGGACAAGCTGGGAGCATTCCATGGAGTAACTTAACTTTCACATGCTCCCTCATGCAGGAGAAGCAAAAGCGATGCATGCAACCTTCAACTGAATGAATTTTAGAAATATCAGTGTCTTCCAAGCAGATGGTGTAGGTCTCTCTTCTCTCCTTGATAGCATTGACGGAAAGGGATTTGGCGATATGAGCATCTATTGAATCTCTTGCTAATTTCTGCACATAGCCGACTTGCTTCGTGGAACAAGTGAGATTTCAAATTGCTCGAATTTCCTTCAGACCGAGAACCCGATTGATCATATCTCGCAACCTTCTTACGTGTCGCACGCCAAATTCCAAGCACTGCAACCATATGGATATATTACACAAAGACATATTAGTGGTTACATACTTATTTTGACAAGCATGCATGGGAAAATAATATACCTCCTTCAGTCACAAATACATATCGTTTTGGATATAGGTGTAG
Organism: Dendrocalamus sinicus; assembly: GCA_036346575.1. Lineage (NCBI taxonomy): Eukaryota > Viridiplantae > Streptophyta > Magnoliopsida > Poales > Poaceae > Dendrocalamus > Dendrocalamus sinicus. Next base: position 89,622 of record JAYEVI010000507.1, read on the forward strand.
TTAAATTTTCAAATATCTGACTATCAATATCTTTTTAAATATTTAAATTGAATAAATGAAAAACATATGTGTAGATTTGTCTTGAAAAGTACTTTCATAATGTTATAATTTTATTAGATTTTATAAATATATTACAATACAAATTAGTGGTCAAAATTGCGTTTTAGAGACCATGCCGATGCCCAAAATGATATGTATTTGTGACCAGAGGGAGTAATATAAAGATTAGTATTAAAACATACAAACACCTGTGCATGGGATGTAATGCACAAGTCGTAAAAACTTCAATTTAATGTATTGCTGAAATTTGTCTTGATCTCATCGATTGACTGAATAAACCCTAGCACGAGCCTTACAGAGTAAAAATGGTTAGAAGTTGCCCTATATATCTCTTTCTCGTCCTACTCAGTGCCTCGCTCACCAAACTGGCGAACAAACGTGAACCAAAAGCGCTTGAATTCAAGTGTTGAGTGTTAAGCGATAAAGGAACTATCAAGAAGAGCAACTCAACTAACAAGAGCTAAGTCAAGATTCAAAGGTATTTTAATGGATTGTATTTTTGCCTTTTCATCATTCCTTTACCAAGAACAGTGGTGTGGCCTACAAGAGCACCCCAAACTCTTGCATATCCAAAGATCGTATCATATGGGGTGGTCTAGAAACAAGGTGACAGAGTTTGAGATAACGAATCGATTATATTGGTACTGATTAGTGGATGCCATCGAGCAGCTCTGTTGAATATATAAGCACATGTAGGTTTAATTTATTCCATAAATAAATCATGACACCATGCACGCAAAATAACGAGAACCATCACAGCATAAAAGATCTAGACATGTAAACCAGAAACCGCATATGAACAGATCTATCGGAGAACATGATGGCATTGCATCGATGGTTCTGTTACGATCGGTTTGCGATGTAGACGCCGCAGCACGGTGAGGATGACACGGTCGATGACGATTCGCCGGCCGAGCGACGAGGAAGACGAGCGAGCTACAGCGGCGATCGCGCGAGCGCTTCCCAAAACCTTATTCGCCTCTCCGGTGCAGACTTGGCGGCGGTTCCGAGACCTGCTCTCCGAACGGCGGTGCACGCCGGCGGACGGGACGGAGTAGACTACGTGGGACGGCGCAAAGACAATGGATGGAGGAGGCAAAACCCTAGATTGATTTTGCGTTATATCAGTATGGAGGCGGCGGCTCGTATTTATAGAAGACCAGGATGCGTGATCAAGACGCCGCACGTTCTCCATAACTCGTAATCGAACCGGATTCACCGCCACTCAAAACAAGCAAAATAAAATCGCAAAGGAAGCGCGTCTGCGCAAGCACCTGGAGCGGATTTTGGCGGACCATTCACGCAGGTGCCGTGCGCCCGCGCCGCCGCCCAGCCCAGCCCAGCCATTTGCCCGGCCCGGCGAGGCGAGGCAAGCGAGCGCGTGTTATCCTCTAGTTCTCTCCCACACATGCCTCAAGTGGCTAGGAGTGCACCATCCCTTTTAAGGTGGTCTTCCTCTCCTAGAACTAGCAATATGGTACTAAAGGTCACATGCATGCCTCCTTTGCATGAGTGGGCCTTTGAGATTTAATAGGAATTATTCTTATTATATGGGCTTGGCCCACATAATCCAACAATCCCCACCGATCTCAAAGTCCCACAGAGATTTGCCTGAATTCCAATGTCTTGTTTATATATCGGTATTTCGATGGAGACCGATTAAGGTTGAACATCCACCTAGAACTCAAGCTACACTTACTCACAACTTGAACAATGGACTATGCCTTGAATTGCAAGTTTGGTGCAAGCAAGCTTCACTTAAAGACTTAATCGATACTAGGCCGCCGATGAGGCTACCCCTCGGTTGGAGCGTATAAGTCATACTCCTTGGTCTCTTCATGAGCTTAGTAGGAGATTACCCAAGATCTCCATAGATGCGACTAACGATCGGACTCATATAGGTGTGTTCTTTCAAGAACGCTCTGCGAGATAGCGTCTTCGCTTCTAAAAGCCAATGGAACACATTAAGACCTTAGTCAACTTGCCTTGCAGTTTAGAGTATTGCATCTTCACATAGAGAGGGTTGAAATTACTCTCCTTGATTAACTAATGGCTTGTTTTTCCCAGATCCTAATTCACGGGATCTCCGATCACATAGGTTGAGTTACTACCATAGATAACTCACATGGGTCTCATACCCATCTCCTTCGATGCACTATCTATCACATTCCGTGATAGTCCCTTTGTAAAGGATCTCGCGAGTTTTTATCTGTTTGGATGTAATCCAAGGTTATAACTCGGAGTTTCTCAATTTCTGATGAGACTTCAATCGTCTCTTAACATGCTTGGGCGATTTCATATTATCCTTAGAACTGTTCACTTTAGCGATAACGGTTTGATTATCACGATTCATAAGGATAGGCGCACGGGCTTTTCCACCGTAGGTAGATCCATCAATAGATCTCGTAGCCATTCGCCTCAACAATAGCGAGTGTCTAGTGCCGCAAGCTCGCTTCCATGGTTGACCTCGTCAAAATGGTCATTTGCAAGACCTCCATGAAACAGCACCACCACCAATAGTGAAAACATATCCACTAGTGGCTTTGATCTCATCAACATCGAGAGATCGATTGGAATCACTATAACCCTCCAAAGACCGACGGTACCAAAGTATAATGAAGTCCAAAGTTCGAGGTACCTTTCGGATAGCGGAACACTCGCTCAAGCGCCTTCGGTGATCATCTCCGGGTTAGATGTAAACCGACTCAATTTGCTCACAGCAAAGGAGATGTCCGGCCTTGTTGCACTAGCTAGGTACATTAGTGAGCCAATTATCCGGGAGTATTCCGGTGATTCCTAGCAATTTTCTTATTCTTACGAAGTAACACGCTAGGATCATAAGGTGTTGGAGAAGGGCTTGTCGGAAAAACCAAAACGGCTCAAGACCTTTTCCACATAATGAGATTGCAAAAGTGTAATCCCATCCTCACCTCTAACCAATTTAATGTTTAGAATAACATCAGCCACTCCCAGATCTTTCATATCAAAATTTTGAGACAAGTATGATTTGACCTCATTTATCACACTAATGTTTGTCCCAAAAATCAAGATGTCATCCACATACAAACATAGAATAACTCCCTCACCCCCACCATAACGATAGTATACACATTTATCTGCCTCATTGACAGCAAAGCCTGCAGATGTCAGTGTTCTATCGAACTTCTCATGCCATCGCTAGGGGCTTGTTTGAGACCATACAAAGATTTCAACAGCTTTAACACCTTGCCTTTTGACCTTCTACTACAAATCCATCAGGCTGTTCCATGTAAATTTCCTCATCCAGCTCTCCGTTAAGAAAAGCTGTCTTAACGTCCATTTGATGAACGAGAAGACCATGTGAGGCAGCCAAAGCAAGTAGTACTCGAATTGTGGTCAGTCTAGCAACAGGTGAGTAAGTGTCAAAGAAATCTTCGCCTTCTTTCTGAGTATAGCCCTTGGCAACAAGCCGAGCCTTATATTTTTCAATAGTACCATCGGCCTAAGCTTCTTTTGAACACCCACTTGCACCCTACGGTTTGCACCCATAAGGTTTATCTGTCGGCTCCGAGTTCCATTAGCGATAATGGAATCCATTTCACTCTGGACTGACCTCCTTCCAAAGAGTCGCATCGGGGATGCATACGCTTGAAATAGACTTGGGAGTGTCGTCCACAAGGTACACAAAGTGAAATCATCACCAAAGGATTTGAATATCCTTTGTCTCTTGCTCCTTCTAGGAGCTCCATTGTCATCCTCCTCATTGACAAGTTCATGTGTATGTTCAAAGGTTCAGGTGATGTGATTGAACTGGGAATTATTTTGAAGGTTGACTAGTAGTGTTATGTGTATCCTTCATAGGAAAAATATTCTCAAAGAATGTTGCATCTCGAGACTCCATAATTGTACCAACATGCATGTCAGTACCTCGTTTTAACTATCAAAAATCTATAGGCAATGCTATGATTAGCATATCCCTAAAAACGCAGATCCACGTTTTAGGTCCAAGCTTGCGTTTCTTAGTTATTGGCACATTAACTTTCGCCAAGCACCCCATGTACGCAAGTAAGAAAGTGATGGTTTTCTCCCAATCCATACCTCGTATGGTGTTTTGTCCTTATTTCTGTTAGGAACTCTATTTAATACGTGATTAGGCGTTAGCAAAGCCTCCCCACCATGCCTTAGGTAATCCGCGATATCTAACATGGCATTCACCAAGTCGATCAACGTGCGGTTTTCCTTTCGGCAATCCCATTTGACTCGGGGAATAAGGAGGCGTCCTCTCATGTATAATGCCATGTTCCTCACAAAATAAGTCAAATTCGTTGAGAAATACTCTCCACCACGATCGACCTAAGTCTTTTTATCTTTCTATTTAAGCGGTTTTCAACTTCGCCTTATAGATTTTAAAATAGTCTAAAGCCTCATCTTTCGTTTTCAATAAATACACATAAGAACCTAGTTGCATCATCAATCAATGTCATGAAATATCGTTTTCCACCCTTCGTCAACACGCCATTCATCTCGAGAAAGATCTGAATGCGGGAGTTCTAGTGGTGCCAAGTTTCTCTCTCGGCGACCTTGTGAGGCTTACGAGGTTGCTTTGATTGCACACGGCTATGGCATTTAGAACCTTTGGTGATGGAAACGTTTGGAATTAAATTCATCTTCGAAAGCCGAGACATCAAACCAAAATTAATATGACATAGACGTGAGTGCCAAACATTAGCCTCATCATCCACACCGCCACAAATATGGTTTCTGATCTTATTGCAGAAATCTGAAAGGAAAAGCGGAACAAGCCTCCGCACTCATAGCCTTTACCAATAAAATGTCCATGTTTAGACACGACTACTTTATTAGACTCAAATACCAACTTAAGCCCGTCTCTACATAAGCGGAGCCACTAACGAGATTCTTGTCTATAGAAGGACATGCTGCACGTTCTTCACCGCACGATCTTTCCGAAGTAAACTTCAGATCTACCGTGCCAACACCATGAGCAGTAGCATGTGACCCATTCCCCATTAGGACGGAGGAATCTCGGGCGACTGATAAGAAGAAAACAACGAAATATCAGCACACACATGTACATTAGCTCTGTATCAATCCACCAATTGGTAGATTGACTAAGCGAAAAACGAGAGGTAAATTACCATACCAGTCCCATCTCCGTCTTGCCAATGGTCACGTTGGAGACTTAGAAGTCCATCTGCGGTGCCTTCTTTCCTTTGCGTTGTGGGCACTTCTTGGCCATGTGACCAGGCTCACCGCACACAAAGCAAGTTCTATCATCCTGATTGTTGTTGTTCTTCTTCTTCTTGAAGTTGGTTGTCTGTTGGGCTTTAACAAATTTCCTTTGTTCTTGTTTGAGGGTTTCGTACCACATTGGCACTAGATCGCCCTCCATCACCCTTAGACACAGCGTCCTTTTCCCGAGCTTTCTCCTCAATTTCAAGAGACCCAATCAGATTCTCAACAGAGTATTCTTGTCTCTTGTGTTTGAGTGCTGTTCCGAAATTCCTCCATGAAGAAGGTAATTTCGCAATAATACATCCACCACAAACTTGTCGGGTAAGGCACACTTCAGAGTTCGAGTTCCTTGGCAATGGCACGTATCTCATGAGCACGATCTACTCTGAGCGGTTATCAACCATCTTGTAGTCATGAAATTGCTCCATGACATACATGTCATTCTTGGCATCGATAGCACCGTATTTGGAATTGATGCATCCCATAACTCCTTCGCGTCTGTCATGTGCATATACACCTCGCATGACGGTCGGCAAGAACACTAAGAATGCATCCAACAAAGAGAGTAGTGGCGATCTCGAATTCTTTACGCTTTTCAGCATCAAGAACACCTTCAGCTTGCCATTACTAACCTGAATACATTCATAGCGATAAGCCACGAGTGACCCTAATCGCCATCTCTTAAAGTGCACACCGGAGAATTTATCCGCCTCAATGCATCGGCAAATCCAGCCATAGTAAAACCACAATGCCTACAATAAGGTTTTGGATTGTTGAATATATAAGCACATGTAGGTTTAATTTATTCCATAAATAAATCATGACACCATGCACGCAAAATAACAGAACCATCACGGGCATAAAAGATCTAGACATGTAAACCAGAAAGCGTACATGAGCAGATCTAATACGGAGAACATGACCGCATTGCATCGATGGTTCTGTTACGATCGATTTGCCGATGTAGGCGCCGCAGCACGGTGAGGATGACACGAAGTCGATGGCGATTCGCGGCGAGCGACGAGGAAGACGAGCGAGCTACAGCGGCGATCGCGCGAGCGCTTCCCAAAAACCTTATTCGCCCTCTCCGGTGCAGGACTTGGCGGCGGTTCGGAGACTGCTCTCCCGAGCAGCGGTGCACGCCGCGGACGGGACGGAGTAGACTACGTGGGGCGGCGCAGCACAATGGATGGAGGAGGCAAAACCTAGATTGATTTCGCGTTATATCAGTATGGAGGCGGCGGCTCGTATTTATAGAAGACCGGGGACGCGTGATCAAGGCGCTGCACGTTCTCCATAACTCAGAATCGAACCGGATTCACCGCCACTCAAAAAAGCAAAATAAAGCGCAAAAGGAAGCCGCGTCTGCAAGCACTGAGCGGATTTTGGCGGACCATTCACGCAGTGCCGTGCGCGCGCCGCCACACCAGCCCAGCCCGGCGGCCAGGCGAGGCGGCGAGCGAGCGCGTGTTATCCTCTAGTTCTCTCCCACACATGCCTCAAGTGGCTAGGAGTGCACCATCCCTTTTAAGGTGGTCTTCCTCTCCTAGAACTAGCAATATGGTACTAAAGGTCACATGCATGCCTCCTTTGCATGAGTGGGCCTTTGAGATTTAATAGGAATTATTCTTATTATATGGGCTTGGCCCACATAATCCAACAGCTCCTTGAACTGGGTTGCTTGGCCTAGACTCGAGCCTGCGGAATGTTGCGTTATACTACATAGATAAAAGAAAAGGAAGTACGAGTTAGAATAAAATGCTCCATATTGAAAATGGATGCATAATATCCTGAAAATTCGTTGAAAAAAAGCAAATTGCCCCACAAGTTTGCTATTGGATTTATGATCTCTTTCTACTACGAATATTTTCAAAGAATGTCCACAGATTAGACTTCTATCTAGCATGTAAATGCAGTTGAAGCATAATCAAAACTTATGCAAGGTAGAGGACAAGCTAATGGTCTCTCTACCATCTTTTGCCTCTTCAAGAATGTTTTGGTACCAGATTGATGATGAACAGTTCACCACTAATATTATTTTTATCCAACCAACAGACATCATGGTGCAACCTAATAATACAAAAAAACTCCTAAATATAAGCTAGCATCGTACTCCGCCATGAAACATCATGTTATCAAATATAGTAGTGGCACTGGGTCGACATACAAAATGTCTTGACATAGAAAAATATGTGATTGCTGAACATTCACGAGTCAATTTGTATAGTTTTTACCAGCATAGTCAAGAAGAATAGATCATTAGATCAACATGCTCTGATGAAGCTGTATGGTAATCATAAGTAGTAAAATCTGCGGTATAAGTGGTGGCATTTTGGATCGGTTGGTTGAAAAATACTGCAAAATGCTGAAAATTTAATAAGTTAACATTACTCCGCCAAAAAGTTGTGGAAAAAATGCCTTAGGCATATGCATTGCCTCAAGACAGGGTTGTTTGCATAGACATATTCTTCAAAATCTTACGCAGAGGCGTGACAAAATCCACCCATAATTCACTTTGAAATTGCAGAGATCGAAGTGTCAATTGAATAAAATGGTCATAGATAAAGGGGTGAGTTCTAAAGCATCAACATGCAGATTGGAAATTTAGAATACGTATCGTGCTTAAGTGATATAAACTATGTGTCGCCATGGGTTACATGAGGTCTCGTGAATATATACCTTTAATACTATCCTCTATAGAAGAAGTTGGTAGCTATTCAACTATGGAGCCAAAGCAGAATTTCCAGGCAATCATGCGAGAACTTTTGAGTTAATCACTATCGGCGTGGATAAGCATTCTCTCAAACCGCAATTAAACAAAATGAAAAGAGTTACATAATGTTCCTAGCTAGACTCTGCATTATGAAATGACTAAGTATGTTCAAGCAAACAAGAAAAGAAAATCATAACGAGGTCCTCATCAAAAGTATTCTCTTGTTCATACGGCCCGATTTTCTACTTGCCATCTCTAGTTGCCAGGAAAGATACTCTAGTCTAGATGCTCTATCTAACTATTGCATGGGTTCATAGATGCATTATATATATTATGATTGGCTGCTTGGTGTTTGAAAGAAAGAATAAGGATTGAAGGGTGGGAACCACAATTGCAACCCACAAAACTATATTTGACTTGTGCACAAATGAACATTGTTGAGGGAAAGTAGAAAATGAAAATAGAATTTGCTCCACAAGTTGCCAAGGTCCGGAAAGTTAAGTGAATCAGCCGCAATAGACCTAAATTAAAGGCATCAATCCAAGATGTCAGCCAAGAGGTTGGATAAAACACCTATAATCAAAATCATTGGTAGAATACAAAACAAGATAAAATTTGTAAAAAAATAAAACGTTTCTATAACAAATGTATAGACAGACGAAAAGTGTGCCCAATCCTTTGACGCTCTGCATCATATGTTGGCCTGTGATCGCGAGACATCTCCACAGCTGTGCCTTTCCTACATAGGATCGCACGGCGATCCCTGCATTTGCAACCAACAAGCGCACGCAAGATAAGAAAATAAAAATGAGCATGCATATCTCCATGGTGAATTATGAACTGCGATCTGCGGAGGCTTGACATGTTCGTCTTACCTTCCAAAGATCAAAGATGTAAGCGTTGTGGTTCCGAAGATCGGTGATGGCGAATCATCGCAAGAGAAAGGTGCGCATTCAAGAACGCTTATGATTGATTTCTCAACGATTCAGAAAATGCTTCATCTTCTTGTGATGATTGTGGAATTCAGAATCCTCAAAGAACAGCCTTATAGCGTGCCTTTTCATGTAGGTGCTGCATCCGAACCCCATGGCCATCAAAAACCTAAAAAGCGGCATAGTCCATTCAATTGGTGTTCTGAAGATTTACTGATATGATAAACATCTGTTGTAGCTCATACATACCCCATAGAAGGCATTAGGCGCTGGGCACAAGAAACGATGAACCAAGATGACCGGAAAGATCATCAATTCGGATATGTTCATCTTCCATGTACCGCCTAGGTCCAATATCAGCAAAACTACCAGATCGGATGTTGGGGACAAAGCGTAATGGTTCCAAAGGTGCCTTAAACTCCTGCATTAAGCAGATAACCATTAATTATCTGTGGTCTCATCTAAGGTGAGCAGAGACACCTGCACCCAAACCATATTATGGGAAAAAGTTTACACTTCTCCAATCAAATTATGAGATTTGAGTTGCCAACCATCACAAGGCCGATCATTCAAAGCGATCGCATGTCATTATTTCAATCTGACTAAATTGATCACTAAGGTAATTGAACAAGCATTTCAACATTGAATTGATCAAACAACTACTTAAGGTATACAAAATTTCGATTCCAAAGTAAATGCCGTGATCCTCAAAACAAGATAGCATAATCACGATATGTCCAAATGATGAATTTAACCACAATGAGTCATACTACCATCTTGTATAGGCAATCAATAAATATGCGCCTACAAATAATACTACCTATAGGCACGCAATCAATATGCGCAGCAAATAATACTACCTATCATGTGTAGGCAATCAATCAATACGCGCTCGACGGATCGATCCAATGATTCCACCAACCATATCTAATTCCATGTTCCCAACCACCATCAACGAGTACAAATTACACGTGGATTAGAAAGTCGCAACAGATAAGGTGAACCTTGGAAATTTTAAGCAAGTAATTTCCTCAAGAATGAAAAAGCTGAACCTTTGAAATAGAATCAATCCTACACAAAAGATCAATTAAATTCTCCAATTAATAATCTGAAATGTTTCGACAACGCCACCCAAAATACACAAGCGATCGACCAAAGGCACCTCAGCGTGTTGGGGCGGTCGCGGCGTAAATGAGCACCACCGCCCGCCGCTGGCACTCGGCGATCGGCCGGCTTTGCTCGGGCTGCAACCACACGGGCATACACACGCGGAGCACGACGGAATCATCACCGGATAAAATCAAAATCATCTAAACGCCGATTTGCGATGCGGACGCGCCAAATCTAAGAATGGGGTACGGAGGAGGTGTCGATGATGGTGATGGGGACGCGATCGGGAAGTAGTCGGCGGGAGGCGGGTGGGTGGCATGACGCGGGGACAT
>JAYEVI010000508.1:0-105177 GCA_036346575.1 Dendrocalamus sinicus
AAACTGGAGAAGGGCAAAGCTGACTACGGCGGTTCGGGCAAGAACGACTACACCGACAAGAACCGCAACAAGAAGCCTCCAGTACATCCACAAGGCAAGAAGAAGTTCCGCGACTTCGGGAAGGCCAAGAAGCTCTTCCACCGCGTCCTCACGGCGTTCGACGACCTCAACCTCAGCGAGGTGGAGGGATGGAGCGACGACGATGGGACGGGTGACCAAGACCCCAAGAGCGGCGACGACTTCTCCGGCATGTGCTTCATGGCCCTCGAGGGCGAACTGAGTGACAGCGAGCTGTACTCCGACTCGGACGAGGTATGCCCCACCTACGACCAGCTCAATCAAGCTTTTCTTAAGCTAGGTGGTTTTCATGCTAGAGCTAGGGCTAGGTGTACCGAGTTAGAGAAGGAAGTAGATAGATTATCACGGGAGCTTACTTCACTTATATCTGCTCCCTCCCGTGATGATTGTGATACATGCTCTGCTTTGTTGGGTGATATGGAGAAATTAAGGACCTCGCATGATAGTTTGTCCTCCGAGCTTGATATTGTTAAGGTGGAGAATGTTAGTCTGCTTGCCGAATTAGAGTTGAGTAGGATGGCGGTTACTCTTCTTACTACTGATGAGACTACTCCTCCCACCTCATGTGAGGATAAGGACATTGATGCTAGAGGACCTTATACCATGCTCCTTGATCTGCCCGAATCTTGTGAAAATTGCAATAACTTGAAGATGAACCTAAAACGGGCAGATCATAAAATTGCTGAACTACAAGCCTCTCTTCTTGAGTCGATTGATTCCTGCTTGAACTGTCCTAAGTTAACTGCTGAACTTGAAGCTGTCTCCAAACAGTTTCAAGATATGATTGATCATGATAGGAAGTTGGCTCAGTATGCTTCTAAGGACCCTGTTAGCTCACCATGCATTAATTGTAACAAACTAAAATCTGACTTGATTGCATTGGATGAGAAATGTGTGAAGCTAACTAAGGACCTTCTAGAGAAGCCACCTTGTGCTTGTAATGTGATTGAGGAGAAGGGGGAGAAGCCCCAGGGCAAGGTTGAGACGCTTAGCGACGTGAACCAACTGGCTAGCAGTAGGACTGTCCCTTCAGAGTCGGCTGTGCGTGCACAAGCCATTCTTCCCTCTGGCTGTTGGTTCTTCATCGGCTCCTTACCTTCTGCTGTCTCTTCTTCCCCTTGCTCTTCTTGCACCTCTCTCTTCGGGAGTGTCGGATCTTATGAACACCCTCGAGAGATTTGTAGGCGGCAAGAAGAAGCTTAATCTTATTCTAGACCAATCCAAGATCTGCAAGTTCAATCAGGGTCTAAGATATGATTTCTATGAGGACATTAGGAAGCATCCACCTGCTATTCTCAGATCCATAGTAGGAGGTGCGATCGAGGTTGAGCCCAGGTCTGATGAGGTCAAATTCAAATCAGCGGGCTTTGTCCAAGGGATTTCTGACAGCAAGGTGAGTCCACCTGCAGCTTCGGCCTCTCAGAAGGCGAAGCCATCTCTTGCTACTTCTGCCTCTCAGAAGGCGAAGTATCATTGCACCTTCTGTCAGAAGGATGGACACACGGTCGATCGATGCTTCAGGTGCGCTAGGATTGCGCGTAGAGATCGTGCTGAGGCACTTAGGCGTATTCAGGGTCAGCCCCAAACTCTGAGTGCACCTAAGGCCAGCACAAGGTCTAGGCTTGTGTCTTCTGATGGGTTTGGGCAGCATCGAGGACTTGGTTTTTCTGAGTCTTCTGGTTTTCGTCCTCATGCTGCTCTTGGTCGTGACTTCCGCCGTCCTGAGGGTACTTCGTTTCCCGCCGAGACAGCTACGGTGGCGTGTTCACTGTTGCCGATGCTCGACTCGCTGCTTCAGAGCGGCGGACCACAGACGACTCTAGGTCTACTCAGACCATCCGCTTTCGAGTGACGAGCGTAGGGTAGATAGAGGTCGATCGTGCTTGACTACTTCATCCGCTCGACGTGTTGTTCAAGATTGGGTGCCAAAATCACTCTTGATTTACCCCAAGATCGAGACTTTACTCTGCTTGACTCGTGCTCACCGGCTGGGAAGGAGAGGTTTGGCTTGTAGACTCGGGTGTTCACGACACATGACCGGAGATTCCGCTGGTTCTCTTCCTAGCCCGTGCTCCAGGTGATGAGACGATCACCTTCGGAGATGCTTCATCTGGGCGCGTCATCGCCAAAGGTACAGTGCGCGTTAATGATTCGATTCTGTTGAGAGATGTTGCCTTGGTTAGTAAGCTGCGTTATAATTTGCTTTCGGTTTCTCAGCTTACCGATGACGGTTATGAGGTGAGCTTTAAGAAAAACGCTTGCAAAATTCTTGATTCTTCGGGTAGTCTGGTTTGCGGGATTTCACGTTATGGGAGGATCTTTCGTGCTGATTTTTCTGAGTCTTCTGGTGATCCTCTCCGGTGTTTGGTTGCTTCGGAGTCCCGCGATTTGACTTTCTGGCATAGGAGACTTGGTCATATTGGATTTGACCATTTGACTCGAGTTAGCGGCCACGATCTCATTCGTGGTCTGCCGAAACTCAAGATGGTCAAAGATCTAGTTTGTGCTCCATGCCGACACGGCAAGATGGTTGCCGCTTCTCACCCTCCGGTCACAGTTACTATGACCGATGCACCGGGACATCTGCTCCACATGGATACAGTGGGACCAGCTCGAGTGCAGTCAGCAGGAGGGAAGTGGTATGTTCTTGTCGTAGTCGATGACTTCTCGAGGTATTCTTGGGTGTTTTTCTTGGCCTCGAAGGATGAGACGTTTTCACATTTCTGAGGTCTTTTCAGTAGGCTTTCTATTGAGCTCCCGGGTGCCTTACGAGCGATCCGCAGTGACAATGGCACGGAGTTCAAGAATTCCTACTCGAGTTTCGTGGTGAGACAGTGTAGAGCATCGTTCTCCTCTCCGCACGCCCCACAGCAAAATGGCGTTGTGGAGAGAAAGAACCGTACCTTGGTCGAGATGGCCAGGACGATGCTTGATGAGTACTCTACGCCGCGGAAGTTTTGGGCTGAGGCTATAGCCACTGCGTGCCATGTCTCAAATCGAGTTTTTCTTCGGGCACACTTGCACCGCACTTCTTATGAGTTGAGATACGGGCGAAAGCCCAGCGTCTCTCATTTTCGTGTGTTTGGTTGCAAGTGCTTTATTCTGAAGTCCGGGAACCTAGATAAGTTCGAGTCACGTTCTAGTGATGGGATCTTTCTAGGTTACTCGCCTTCTTCGCGGGCTTATAGGGTCTGGAACTGCGAGTCTAGCAAATTGGTAGAGACCTGTGAGGTGACCTTTGACGAGGCCAGTCCAGGGACTAGGCCAGATATATCAGGTTCTTTAGAGCGATGCGAGACCATCTTTGTGGATGATGAGGACGATGGAGATGAAAGTTGTCTACCCGATCCAGTCCCACATCCACCCCTCGAGGTGCCTTCTTCCACCGCACCTCCAGGTGACCAGCCCATGCCTTCGGCTTCCTCTGGAGCTAGTGGCTCTGTTCCTACCTCATCTGCTCATGAGGTAGAGGCCACTTCTTCTCATCCAGAGCCTCCCCGACATATCCAGAAAAGGCATCCTTCCGAGCAGATTATTGGAGACCTCTTTGAGCGAGTCACTCGCTCAAAATCTGGCTTATCTCAATTCTGTCTCCATTCTGCGTTCATTGCCTCCTTTGAGCCCAAAGATGTTTCTCATGCTCTTTCCGATGAGTCTTGGGTCAATGCCATGCATGAGGAGCTAGAAAATTTCGAGAGGAACAAGGTCTGGTCACTTGTCGAGCCCCCGCGAGGTCACAATATTATTGGAACTAAGTGGGTGTTCAAGAACAAGCAGAGCGAGGATGGAGTGGTTATTCGAAACAAGGCTAGACTGGTAGCTCAGGGGTTTTCCCAGGTTGAGGGTCTAGACTTCGAGGAGACCTTTGCCCCTGTAGCTCGACTTGAGGCCATTAGAATCCTGCTTGCTTTTGCAGCTTCTAAGGGTTTCAAGCTTTACCAGATGGACGTCAAGAGTGCCTTTCTCAATGGCTTTATTGAGGAAGAAGTCTACGTCAGACAGCCTCCAGGTTTCGAGAATCCCAAATACCCTAACCATGTCTTCAAGCTTTCCAAAGCGTTGTATGGACTTAAGCAGGCCCCGAGAGCTTGGTATGAGAGACTTAAGTCCTACTTGTTGAGTCATGGTTTCGAGATGGGTAGAGTAGACAAGACCTTGTTCATTCGCCGACATGGCAATGACTTTCTGCTCGTCCAGATCTATGTCGATGACATCATCTTTGGCGGCTCCTCGCATGCTCGTTTCCGTTTCGATGTCATGAGCTCGGAGTTTGAGATGAGCATGATGGGCGAATTGAGCTTCTTCCTTGGCTTCCAAATTAAGCAGACTCGGGAGGGTACCTTTTTGCATCAGGGCAAATACACTCGAGACCTCCTGAAGCGCTTTGATATGAGTGATGGTAAGCCGGTGTCCACTCCAATGGCTACCTCAGCTACACTCGACCCAGATGAGGATGGCGAGCCAGTTGATCAGAAGGAGTATAGGAGTATGATCGGCTCCTCTTGTACCTCACGCCTCGAGACCGACATACACTTTGTGTGTGTCTCGTGCTCGTTTGAGCTTCTCTCGCAGATCTCACCGCCAAAGCGGTGAAGCGCATTCTTCGGTACCTTCGAGCTACCATTGACTATGGTATCTGGTACTCTTCCTCTTCTTGTCTTTCCTTGAGAGCCTTCTCGGATGCAGACTTTGCTGGCTGTAGGATGGATAGGAAGAGCACATCTGGCACTTGCCAATTCATTGGCACTTCTCTCGTTCTTGGTCTTCGAGGAAGCGGTCCGGCGTTACCTGATCCACCGCAGAGGCCGAGCACGTTGTCTGCAGCCGATTGTCAGAGCTGTGTGCTTTGATGGCCTCGACCCTGCGGGACTTTGGGTTAGTCATAGATAGTGTTCCACTCTTTTGTGATAACACTTCTGCGATTAATATTGCCAAGAACCCAGTGCAGCACTCCCGGACCAAGCATATTGATATTCGCTATCACTTCCTTCGAGACCATGTAGAGTGACCACCAGTTGGCTGATATCTTCACCAAGCCATTGGATAGTTCGAGATTTTCAGCTCTACGGGGAGAGCTTGGGGTGGTTTGTCCGTATGGACTGTTGTGAGGGGGAGTTTGTGCTTTACTGCTTTACCATTTTGATTATGCTCTTACTTCATTCTGTTGCATTGCATTTTTGGGTGTTTTGGGTTTAGTCCTTCTAGCATAGGTTAGAGTGATCTTCTCGTCTAGCTGCTTGGACTCTTTGCTCTTATCTTATGATCTAGGATTCTGCTCTATTAGCCGCTTCTCTTCTCTCACTAGGTTGAGCCCACTCACTGCTTCTAGGTTCTAGCAAGGGTCGGGCCACCCTTGGGTAGACAGGGTACGTGTTTGCTCCCTAGTGAGGTAGATTACCGGTCTAATAGTCCTAGTGTCATATGGGGTAGATGAGAGTCAGTCTGAGCCATAGTTGCCTCTATATCTTTTCTATGCTTTAAGGACTACCTGTTTGCTGTTTTCTTGCCAGCTTCTCGATTTTATTGCTTTGGTTCAGGGGGAGTTCTTTTGGGAGCTTCTGGAGCTTAATATTGACATAACTCAACTTGAACTAAAAGTTGCATCTCGTGTTGAGGGGGAACTGGATTTTCTTGTGTTTTCAGCATTTCGCATTGTAATATAACTAAATTGAGCCTTGATTATTATCCATTTATGACATGCTTACAATGCTTTACACCTTGCCATGATTTATGCTTCATTTGCTAGATTTATCATGACTTCATATGTATAGACTAGCTTTTGCCATGATAAGTTAATTAAAATTGCTCAAGTTGAATTAAAACTTGTCATGCTCACATTTGAGTCTAGTCTTGCTTTAGCGATCCTTTTATGATTCATGCCATGTCAAATAGGCTAAGTTAAGCGTTGAATCTCTATTGAGCCTTAGATTGAGCTATTTTAGTCTCTTGATGATGCATGAGTTAGTACAACATGTTAAAAAGCAAAAAGATCTCTTTTTGTGTGAAAAAACTGATCTCACCAATTCTCTCCTATGAGACGGCTTGCCATTGCACTTGGCATGAACTTAGGGGGAGTTTTGGATGACCTAGACTATCTTCTTAAGCTTATCGCTTGAAGTAGTCGCATAAGGCTTGAGGTCTAGCACATGATAAAACAAAATCTGGTTGGCAACAACCATGAATTTCAAAAGAAAATATGTCATTTGTGCTCAATTTGCTTAAGCTACAACAAGAACCAAGTACTTTAACAAATGTTTCATTCTTGAGTATATAGCTTTCTCTTTGGACTCTATTTGAGCTTCGTAGTTACGCTTAGCTTATTGACATGGCCTGCATCATCCTTGGATGTCTCTAGCTAGACTTTGCTCTTTGATGACTTGACTTGCTCACATAATGCACCTCATTTTCAGATTGTCATCTTTGTGCTCTAGCTGGCTTATATATATGTTGTCATGATGTAGATAGCGCTTATTCAGTTATGGCTTGGTGTAGTACTTGTTGGTCATATTGGATAATTCTCATGGCTCTAAATGCTTCGAATAATCAAACTTCAGCCATTTCATCCATTGACATGTCATATTCTCGCCTTTGCATTCTTGATGTGTTTATTGCCAAAAGGGGGAGAATAGAGTAGAAAAAGCTAGTTGGGATCATTTTAGACCTTTGGAGAACAATTTGCTCTTTCAGTTGCTGCTCTAGTGATCTTTCTGTCGACATGGTCATTAGCTTCATTCCCTTCTTTGGACCATGTTGGATTCATCAAACTCAACTCTTCTTTGCGCTTTTTCGAGGTTTGTCAATATACTCATCAAGGGGGAGATTGATGGACCATGTGGAGGTGACCACATGTGAGTGATGAGTAATTGACATTGGTTTAGGTTAGTCGAGTTTGGTTTGAGTGGTTCGGAGTCGAGTCGTTGCGTGGCGCAATCGGGCTCGGTCGGACTTTGGTCAAACTTGGTCGTATGGAATTAGGGTGCATATTCTTGGTTTCGACAGGTTGGACTTCATCTGTGGTAAGTATAATGGAATTTACACTTTCATATATCGAGCGGTGCTATGTGACGTGTTTCTTGTTTGTGTGGCTGCAGGACATCGGGCGGAGTCGTGGCGAGACACGGTGGACCGGACTAGGCGCAGGTGGCGCTGAGGTCAGAACGGTCGGGATGTGTCGAAGACGACGTGGACTCGAAGTGGAGTCGTGGCGAGGCACGGAGGACCGGACTAGGCGCAGGTGGCGCCGAGGTCGAACGGTCGAGGTGTGCCAAGACGGCGGCTGCGTGGCTTGCGTGGCAAGGAATGAGGAAGCTTCTGGAAGGTGCGCGAGGGGCGTTTTGGTAAAAACGCAAAGCTGCACTAAAGGAAGTGGATTGTGGGTAAAAAGCAAAAGCTAAATGGGTAAAGCACTTGGTGAACCCATTAGTGGAGGCTATAAATAGAGAGGGAGATGGTGTGCTGAAATTGAGAGAGTGAATGTAAAAGTTAGGGTTCCATTTGGGTCTCTCCATGTGTGTATGTGTGTGTTCCTCCCAAGAAGCATGTGTAGCTCTTGGTGTTCTTGAGGATTGAGAGGGAGAGGATGGATTGAAATTTCTTGTAATTTTTTTCTTCCGAATGTCCATGCGTATGGGGACGTAGTTCTTTGTATCTCGTGTTTCGCGAAATGGAAATCTGAAGTTTGGTTCTCTGTTTATTAGTTCTTGCTGCTCTTGATTTCTCTTGTTTGGCTTCTTTTCTCAAGCTCTCGGTTTTAAGTAGCAACAGTTAATTTGTTGGCCAGCCGTGAGTCCGATTGAGATATTTTTGCTAGCATTAAATGATCGGGAGAGCACTCAAAATCCGGCCATAGCAAGTTGTTTCGGCTGCATGCATTTCTAGTTTTTTTATTACCAAGTGCACCTTTTCTTGTGAGGGTTCATCCCTAGCATTAAATGGGTGCATGATCCTTGGCAAGAGATATGTATTTGGCTGACTTGTTCCCTATAGCCGAATGGATCCTTTCTTGGCCAAATGAATTATTGCTTGAAAGGACTGCCGAGTACTTCTTCTCTCTTAAAGATTTCGGCCATGCAGTCTTTATTTCTTTCTTGTTCGGACAGCAGGGGTGTGCAGACTAAGCAGTACTTGCCTTTTGCTTTATTTTTGCATGTTCCTTCGGTTGAATGTGTGAACACTTTTCTGCTCTAAGGTGGCTCGGAAATAGCATTTTCTCTGGTCTGTCGACAGCTGCAAGACTGTCTCCTTCTTGGCCGAATGGCATGTCCCTCTATTTTCCCTGTAGTCCTTGTTTTCCAGTGCAATTTGTGAGCTCTGCATCTTCCTCCTCATAGCTTCCTGTAACTATTGGAGAGCTGAGTTTTTGAGCATTTGTGGGGGACGTATTATTTTTATTCGACATTCACCCCCCCTCTGTCGCCATTTCGGTCCAACAGGAAATTTTTAATTCACTTAGTGGAGCCCATGTAAAACGCCTAATCCTTGTTCTTGTTGTGAATTTTGGATTTGGAAAGGGTACTGTAAATTTTTATCAGCAACTGATACCAAGGATTCTACTACCACTAGTCAAGGCCTTCCAACTGATATGAATAGGTGTTGTGTTATGGATTAAATTCAGAGCAGGTTTGCGGCGAGGAGGAACGTGCTCGCCCTCAAGCTCCCGTCTGGGATTATTCCTCACAGGGCTGAGGCTCTAAGATGCTAGGAAGAAGATTGATTCTATATATTGCTTATCCTTCAAATTACAGCCGAAGCCTTTATATATCAGGCTGCACAATACGGTTCCAAATATCATATCTAACGAGTCTGGGAAGCAAACTCGGAAATTGACTCTAATATGCTAAGTAACTAGTTAAGTGCCCGTGCGTTGCTATGAAACAAAAACATTCAACAGACATGGACATGTAGGATTTAGCACAGTTTGTCACGCGAATACTAAATTTAGTCCCCGAATCACTGTAATTCTATTTGTAGCCCCCTCTCCGAGCACGGGACTATGCATGTGTGATGTGTGCAGTGGTGCGGTCGGGAAGTGCATGACTCAAACTGTGTACTGGCTGGCCTGGTCGTGAGCGTGATTATAGAAGACGTGGTCGTGGTTGTAAGCCATGGTCGTGGTCATAAGGTGTGGTCGTGATTGTAAGGCATGGTCTTGAGCGTGGTCGTAAGTCGTGGTCATGAGCGTGGTCGTATAAGCCATGGTCGTGGTCATAAGGCGTGGTCGTAAGCCGTGGTCATGAGCGTGGTCGTTTGAGCCGTGGTCGTGGTCGTGAGTGAGGTGTTGGATGGGGAGGCGGAGATGAAGAGGGGTGGGAGATCGTAACTGATGCTGTAACTGATGCTAGAAGTGGAGGGGAGGGGCAGTTGATCACCAAAGACAGAGGGGAGAGGAGTGTGAGACAGATGGTGAAGATCTCATTATTCAGATCAGACAACTGTAGAGAGAGGAAGGAGAATGGACCTACTACCACCAACTCAAATTTTTAAGTAATAGAGATAGAGAGATACTATAACATTAGTTTAATAGGATACTATTTGTATACTAAACACAGACAGCCTTTCGGTGAGGCGGTTAGCGTGTTAAGTCCTCAGCCCCTAAAGCCCATGTCCTGCGTTTGAATCCCTCTGCAGCCTTATTTTTCAAAGGTTATTTGAGAAGGGAGGGGCTAACCAGTTAGATTGAGCCCAGTTTCTAAGAAGTTTTACTAAAAACATGACGGTCAAATAATAATTTTGTCAGCTCAAAACAGCAGTATGCAGCAGCAATCCAATTGTTGAACCAGACCGGACCAGGCTCCAGTTTTCATTTTCTTCCATGTTGCGAGGGACTCTTGCCACAAAATTTGATACAATTCCATTCATGGATCAGAAAACTGAAGTTTACAATCAAAGAGAAGAAAAACACATCTCTATTCTCCCATTTCTATTACCCATTGCATGTTATGGAAATTAGCATACAATGCATATTATAACAATTGTAAGGTGGGCTACAACACCAATAGCTAATGCCATCATATAAGATGTGATCCAAACAAAATAATAGGCATTACTCCTGAGATAGATATGGGAATAACTATTGCAAAGTGTATTTCACAAATAGTGAGCAAACAAATAACAGGAATTACTCAAATTAGGGTTTTTTATTTGGGGTAGAGAACCCACAAATAGCAGTGATCACATAACATAAATCGACAATATACACAGAACATGCCAATCGCAACTAATAAACTTGTGTGCTGCTCTATGACATACCTAGGAAAAGATGTTGAACTCTTGCTCACACAATACATCTTTTTTATTATCAGTACACATAATAGGCAGCGAGGCTTAAGGCATAAAAGAGGTTAGAAGTTGGAACCATCAGATACATATGCTCAACATTTTGCTTGACACGTTCATGCCTCGCTTCCATCTCAGCCAATTCCTACAATGGAGTAGCAATATATCATGATCAGAAGAAACCAACAAGTTGCTTACCTTACTAAGGATGATGGAATAAATAATCTGTGCACAATTTGCAAAAAAAAAAAATCATGCAAAAAGGGCGGTCTCGCTCTTACCTCTGGTGTTGGAGCTTGCTTCCTATGGCCATTCAACCAGCAAATCCACTAAACTACAAGACATAAAAATCAGCAAATCCACTCAAAACAATAGATTCAATCATATCAATTTAGAATCAAGGCACATAAACCATACATGCTGCAGAAACAAAGGGCAAACAAAGCTAGTCAAATTAAGTTGACTGTATACACCAGATCCTCACCGACCAAATGAGCAGGAGGAGACGTAACCTGGAACAGTCGTCGGCTCCTGGTCACCCTTGAACTCCACCCACCGCTTCTCCTTCACTGTAACGCCATCAAGAAGCAACAACACCAATTTCGTTTAGCGGCATCGATGTATCCATTTTTCGAAAAAGAACAGAATATCGAAATGGCAGATTCTTCTTGCAAGAAGAAAAGAAACACAGGGACGGAGAGACGGTGGAGGGCACGTACTGACGCCGTCAACCTCCTCGACGTGGGTGAAATAGTGGTTGCCGGCCTTGTCGACGCCCACCTGTGTCTATGACTGGAACATCCCCAACAAACGCGACACCAACCGCTTCGACATGGCTCTACCTCCCCCCTCCCTGCTCCCGCTCCGCCTCCTCGCAGCTCGAGGCTCACCTGAACCGGACCGCTCCTAAATGCCTCCTCCGGCCGCAATGTCGCCTCGCTTGGGTACCACGCCGCCGCCGCTTGTTATGTCCGGCAGCCGACGAGGGTTGGGATAGGAGAGTTCGGGAGGCGGAGATGAAGAGGGGTGGGAGATTGGAGAAAATTGATCATTTGCCACTTTGAAGAGTGGGCTTCGCAAAATTGCCACTTTCAAAATTGGCTTCGCAAAAATGCCATGCAGTACATTTACCTCTTGATTACCATGCCATTTGAGCCATTTAACTCATTTAACATTTTGTTTTCTAATTTCAGGGGCTGGAAAAGACCTTTCTACCCTTCAGTTTTGTGGCAAATGGACATAGATAATAAGACGGCTTCCAGATTTGTGCACCCTTCAGTTTCTTACGGACCATAACTACTGGGATACTACATGACGTATTTTAATTAAGTTGTAGTACTGCAAAAGATGACGTTATAAATATACGGAGTACATAGGTAACCGAAAGAAATGGAAGGGAGAGCACAAGACAACGCGGCGGTTGCTCGCTTCTGCTACCTACCGATCGAACTTGCCCAAAACTGGCGACTTGAGTGATGTAATGTTTGGTAGGCACCAGAAAATGACTTGTCACTTGTGCATTTTTTTTAGTCTCCGTCTCCATACAGTCCCTAGCTTGTATTGTTGGGCTGGGGGGGTGTGTTCCGTTTCGTGTGGACCATATATTACTGGCCATGATCATAGGAAAATATTGACTAATCATGTCAAAGCATTCTGGATAACATATACTATATACCGGCAGTATAGGAAATTATTTAAAACATTTTGTAATATTAGTGCACGTCTTCAGGTACTCGTGTCGGAAGCAACGGCAGTTGCCAGCTACGAATTAATCAGTGGACACCGAAACTTATTTACAGGAATAACAATGGCATGCTCTGGATCAGATTTGTGCGTAAGAAACTGAAGGGTGCACAAATCTGGAAGCCGTCTTATTATCTATGTCCATTTGCCACAAAACTGAAGGGTAGAAAGGTCTTTTTCAGCCCCTGAAATTAGAAAACAAAATGTTAAATGAGTTAAATGGCTCAAATGGCATGGTAATCAAGAGGTAAATGTACTGCATGGCATTTTTGCGAAGCCAATTTTGAAAGTGGCAATTTTGCGAAGCCCACTCTTCAAAGTGGCAAATGATCAATTTTCTCGGGAGATTGTAACTAATGTTGTAATTGATGCTAGAAGTGGAGGGGAGGGGCAGTTGATCGCCAAAGAGAGAGGGGAGGGGAGGAGCGCGAAACAGATGGTGAAGATCTCATTGTTCAGATCAGACGGCTGTAGAGAGAGGAAGGAGAATGAACCTACTACCACCAACTCAAACTTTTAAGTAGTAGAGATATCTGACTCAAAACATCTTAACTTACAAGTAGGGATGCAAACAGATCGAATATGGATTGATAATGTTTTTACCATATTTGTTTTCGGATGTGGATACAAATACAGATACCTCGAATACAAATACAAATACAAATAATATCGAATACAGATACGGAGCGAATACAAATCCAAACAAATACGTTCACGAATATTTATCGGATCATAAAACCCCTTAAACTGTATAACCAAAATCAATGAAAACACATAAATAATTTATCTCGTCAAAATATTCATGAAATTTAAACAAGCATAAGTATTTTCATCCACAATAGAAATATACTCGATAGATAATCAATACATAGCATAAGTATCAACAACGTGCAATTCATGGAGTACACATGATAGCAATTTGAATAAATATAAGAACATAGCATAAGTATCAACAACGTGCAATTCATGGAGTACACATGATAGCAATTTGAATAAATATAAGAACATAGCATAAGTACTAACACGCATACTATTCAAGCAATCTATCCACTACTAGACTACTGCCACCAGCATCTCTCAGCCCAGATATTGGTGGCATACTAACTAAGGTCATTGATTGCTAACTCAGAATCATGATACTGAAATCCTCATCGAACTGAACATGTTATTACCTGCAGGAATAAAGAAGCACAAGCAAAGAACTTAAGTTGCTATTCCAAAACTCTTAGTGGAAAGATATAATCAGAAGCGTGTGCATATTTGACATGAACAGCAATAGACCTCCAACCTCCAGGAGTGCAAACTACCATAACTTAACAGCAGTTGAAAAGCAAGGCATTTTTTAGTGCAAAACAAAAATACTTTAGTGAATGGTTGCATAATGGCATACAGATACTAGCCTATGTATAATTGATGGTTTTGAGATCTAGATTGTAAAATAAAGCATTTCTATTGCCTTAGATAATAAATTTGCTGGTAGAGAAGAATTTCTCTATTTATTCGTTTCAAAATGGCATATTTCTCTGTTTATTTGTTACAAAATGGCATATTTCAAGTAGTGCCCTTGGCCTTAAGCCCTTTAGGCCGACTAGCCTAGTGGGCAGTGGCTACTAGCCGCACTACACGTCTACACCTAGGGCGGCTTGGGCCTTGGGCTTAGTACTTATGGCTAGTGGGTTGGATATCCGGATTTCATCATCTTCGGATCCGTATTCGTATTTAATGGATAGTGCGCTATCATATTCGTATTTGTTTCCAGAAAAAAAATCATATTTGTTTCCTATCTGAGACTCTGACAAAAACCCAAGCTGAACCATTCTGTATTCAAAAATTGGCTGGATCGGTTGAAAACTATCCGATCCATTTTCACCCCTACTTATAAGCAATAAGAGTTTCCTAATTGATAGCTATCCTACCAAAACGGCCACTGTTGCCAAATTGCCGCAGCCCGCAATCTGTAGCGCATCACCTGTTGCCGCCGGCGCTATTGCCTGGCACAACCAAGTCGGTTGCCGTCTTCTAGTATAGCACTTTCCCTAATATGAGTCCACAACATGTTGTGCCAAAGTTCTTGCATGGATTTCTTTTCTTTCTACCCATACATTTTCGTCCATTGTCTCCTTGATTATTGCTTTTCACTTTGAAGAAAATAGATTTAAATTTGGGTTGCTTAAAAATTGCAGGCTTGGAAAGTTACAGGCCGAGGAGGCTGAAGTGGATGACATGAAATCATTTGTTACTTCAATGAAAGCAAAAGCAAAATGTATATTTTTGAAGGCAAGGGCAATGTTTCCTTTTTCCACGACATATGGTTATCATTGCTTTTTCTTTATTTGTTTTACGCATGCTTTTCTCATAAGATACTGCTTACAGGCTGCATGCGCTCTCTCCATTGGCCTTGCGGGTTCATCGATCAGCGCTCCTTCAGTGCTCGCAATGCCTATGATTTCTTCAAGGACAACCGTCTTTAGAGGGGGCCATAATTGACCGGTCAAAGTTCATCCCTTTGAGAACCACATATTGGGATGACGATGATGTGTAGACAGTAGACACACCTCACTAGTCTCTACCTTAACACTGCTAACCGAATGCCAGCAATTATTTTTGTCAGCAACGCTAGTTTAGCTGTACCATGAGTGTATAGACCAACAACATTTTCCCCCCCTCAGAACACCGTCGATACCCAAGATGTACGATGTAACTCTCTGAAACAGCTGCCCGAATGTATAAACACTCCATGTTAGAGAAAAAAACTAATTAATTCAATTCACTCTCATATGCATTGCGATGAGAACTGTGATGGCGGGGAGAACCCCGAGTGGGACACCCCCCGTGCGGCTCTACCTGTGTAACACCCCGCATTTTCTAACTAATCTAAACGATGTAATTAGTGTTAATAACAATTAAGCAGCTAAAGTGATATTAGGGATTAAATTCTATAGTTCGATTATTGCCAAGGGAATACAAATCAAAGAATGCAATTAAACAAACCAACATATGGCATTGTCAGTAAAACCTCAATTATTTATCATCCACAAGATACAATTACAATAGAGAGAACCAAATTACAAATGTGAAGTCATCTTGTACATATTCATTTGCATCCAAATCAACAGAGAATAGAAATTACATTCGGGTTCACACACATTCTCATCCGTACATCCATACTAAAAGAAAGGCAAAGTTGCATTAGGTTATGGCATACATTAGGATCCGCCGTCAAACCAACACCACACCGCTATTCCATTTATGAGCAAATTAGGAAAGGAGATAGAGATTGATGTCAACGCCCTAGAGGTTAAGTTCGGGTAGGGCAGTCCATTCACGGAGATACCTAACCGTCCGGGGGCCAGTCAGTACCTCTCACAACCATAGGGTCATCACTCGGAGTAAACAAACCTGAAGTATATTTAAAATACCAGAGCCACTAGCCAACTACTCCCAATTACCAAAATAGCCCTCATACATCTACCCGGCAATAGGAGAGCACCCTCTGGGTGCCTTAGTCACAGAGAGACAGCAAGGCCATCGAGAAGCATCGCACAACTTCCAGCATAGCACCATAGGGCAACCAAGCCAGCTGAGTAGAAGAGAAGGGAGAAGGAAACTCATGGCACCAGTAAGCCATCCCCTTCCTCCACAAGACCAGCATTAGGACGCACCAACCAGCAGCAAGAAGGCAACAAGGAGCCAAATCGTAAGCTAGCAAGCCATAGGCGGAGAAGGCCATCGCTAAGGCCAATCGACACAAGCGACCAGGAAAACAACCACCGAGCACAAGTCGCCATCTTTTCCCAAAGCAACCCAATCAACCGGCAAAGGTAGCCCACCAATTACCCATAGTCCTAGCGTGAATTTCTCAATATTAAACCATTCATGGCCATAGACAATAAGCCACCATTCATTTGTCACCTAGCACCACTAGAGCACCATGGAACCATCACATAGAGCACTAACCGAAAATAAGGGAACAGAGTAGAGGAAGCAAGAGTACCGAGGAGGTGAGCCACCGTGGTGTAGGGAGGACACCGCACGCCCGACGGCCATGGCAGCTCCCCCAGCGCATGGCATGACTTCGAGCCCCGCCAGAGCCACTGAACAACCACCCTCAGGTAGATCCAAAAATCAAAAGGGGGAAATCAAAATCTAGTATCAAATCGAATAACTAGAGAAGGGGAGGGAGTAGAAGAGGTGAGTTAGAGGGGAAAGAAGAGCTGACGGGTAATAGCCCCCAAACCTAGGATTGACCTAAGGTTACCGATAATAGCGTGAGGAGCTTGTGCAGCAAGGAGCTGGAGTTGGCGAGAGGCCAGAGGAGGAGGAGTAGAGGGGAACCCACAACACTAGTCGAGAGGATGGCCAAGGCGAGGCACCGGCGATGGGGGCACCATGAGACGACGAGGAGTGGCATAGCTATGGCGTAGCTGAGCCGAGGGGAGGAGGCACACAGAGAAGTCGGAGGTGGAGGCGCCAGGGCCGGGGAGAGGTCGAGGCGACGTGGCGCGAGGGGCCAAAGGCACGACACCATGGAAAGAGCTAGATCGGCAAAATGGGGAAAGAAGCAGCCGAGAGATAGAGGTGAGAAATGATGGCGCCAACCGGGTAAGGAGAGAAAGAAAAAAAGAAAAAGGAGACGGAAAAGGGAGAAAAGAAGAAGAGAAAGAAAAATAAAAATAAAATAAATTAGACCAAATAAAATGTCGCAGGCTAGATTTTGCTAAACATAGGAATCCTCGCTAAAAGATGTGCATTATAGAAATCTCGTCGTATAAGAGCTATCGCAAGTAAATAAATTAATTAGGTGTTCTAAGAACTATGTAATTGAATGTTAGCCGCATAAAGATAATAGAATTCCTTTAAGAACTATTCGAGGCTTAGCATAAATCCTCTATGTCGATGTAATATCCTTAAATTTCTACGCATGCAAATAGCGTCATTCGAATAAGGTCAATTGTTAGTTGACAAATCAAAATAAATAAGAAACCCTAGGAGCCGGTTTTAAGCAAAGAGAGAAGCTACAAACCACACAAGCACACATTAGTAGAATTTGCTCAATTAATTAGGCCATATTATCTCTTCAACGTCTTAGATTAAACCCTAGTACTCGTGTAATTTGCAGGAGAGGTACCGAGTCTTCAAAGGGAACTATATCAGGATAGCGTGGAGACTCAGAGCTTTGTTACATACTCAGGCAAGCATTCCTTTGAGAAACTATTCTGCGTATATTCCCTAAACCAAGTATTTCTATATTAATTCAGTATCACCTTGCATCAAAACTGTGAAAAGTATTTAACTCAAGGAAAGGCTATAAGAAAGAAGACAAAGGAAAGAAATAGATAACAACTGATGGAGCAGTTGGCCATTTAGATTAATTAAGGAGGACAAAGGTTACCTTGGTAGGTAACAAAGAGGCAGGTTGGTACCTTTGCATAAGAATAGAATATAAGAAGTCACAAACTTTATCCGTGTGAACAGATCGTACCAAAACATATCAACCAACATCCCATCCAAGGACGGATAGACTCGTAAATCTTTCAAAGATACCTGCCTGTCGGTTTGGCACCCTCGAGTTATTTCCCGCCACCACCACCATCGGCGTTGCATGCCGGGGTGTGTGGGTGCCCGGCAGTGCCCGAGTGGGGCGACCGGTGGTGAAGCCGTCAAGAAACGACGCCGTGTTGAAGTTGAAAACACCTAGCCTAACCGAGTAGTACAGTTTGTAGGTTTAGAGTATGACGTACATGTTTCAGAATTATTTACAGCTATAGACATTCGTGTTTGATTTACCAATTCAGTTTTCAGCTAGACCGTTAGACAGGATATAAAATCCATCTCATATAGACAGGTAGACAGCTACAACCTACAGCATAACATTTCAGATTCTGCACAGAATAGGCTGTAAATACTGGACTGGAGATTTCAGGCAGAAACCACCAGATTAATACTTGATCAGGCGGAAACCATTTCATCCACTAGTCTAGAAAATCATGTAAAAATTTGATAACATAATATATGCTTATAGTGAAATTTCCTTTTGAGGGCTAACATAATTTATGCATATAGTAAAATTCCCTTTTGAGGGCTTTTGGTCTCCTGGGCAGCATCAATCTACACAACTCATAACAGAAACTAAGCCATGAAATGGAGTCATGTTGTTACAGAGAACAACTCAATTATACAGAACTCATATTGTCGTTACAGAGAACAACTCAATTATACAGAAGCAACTAATAACAAATCACTAATGAGTAAAGACAGAACAATCATAATTAACAAAAGACTAGCACTGTTTGAATTGTTCCAACATGACAGCATTACTAGCTTCAGGGGAATGGACGTTCAGGTGTATTACCTTACAAATTGGCAGCAGGAGTTTTCAGCTACTGTAGAAGTCATATACTATAGTTAACCATTACCATTAGTTAGGGCAGGAGAAAATGCATGAACAGTAACAGTAGCCCCTAAGAATTCCTATCACCATATTGGAGGATCTTAAAGTTCAAACAACAACGTTACCTGATATTAATGTTCACAGCTAGCGCATGCACTGTCAAGAAATGTCAACAGTACTAAATACGAACAAATTAGGAGTAGAAAAGTATTAAGCTAACACTACTCTTTATTAAGCTAATACTACTCTTTTTCTGTTTATCCTAAAAATAGACAAGATCCTGAACAGGCATCATGCTATGAGCTGACAGGGAGTGACCTTCTTGCTCAGTTCCCAACAGACACCGTCCTAACGACTCAGCATAGACCGTGTACGACTCTTCCTCGCCATTAGTTTGGGTCTTATCAGACTTGACCTAAATAATGGCAAAAAGGTTTTGTACTCCCTAACAGACCGAGTTATTGATGGCAAATTGCAGTACTGTATCTCGTATAATTTAGTTCATTCATATTTATTTCAATAATAGACAAACAACGGAAAACAAGTCCTACACTAACAAGAAAAAAATCCGTACTCAATGTTAATGTTTTTTAAATAAAATGGTAATGTTTTTGTAGAGCTTACAATCGGAGTATAGTCGCTTACTCGCATTATCATCCACAAGGCACATGGAATTAATGTCTCTGATAGTTTTTTTTTAAAGAATATGTCTCTGTTGGTTTCTAAATGGAGTAATTAACACTCCAATACTATTACTGCTGCTAATCAACGAAGTTATTCAGGAACGGCTGCATCAGATCGAAAGGGAAGTGCAGTAATTAGGTGTGCAGCACAGTCACAGATGACTAAATCGAAGTTACTATAATTCATGGATGTACCACATCATCACAAAATGTCACATGCCATTAGATGGCAATCCGGCGAACTCAAATGCCCTTGGTTACAGAATCATGGTAAAAGACAATCCAACTATCATAAATGTCCAGTCAGACTGGATGCCTTTTTCTTAAATTTCTCCAATATCACGTGGAGCGAATAGGATTCTTCTATAATTCGGTTGAGTTTTTCATGTGAATCAAACAGCATGAAAAGTGAAGAAACCTTTAAAATGGGAATCCTGCATTTTTCTTGCAAAAATCCTCCGATCAAAGAGGGTCTTAAATAGAGAATGAAAAATGATACTCCCTTCGATAGCTCAAGAGTGATGTTTTGTGATAGGTGGTGCGATTGACCTTCTAAACTTTTGGAATCAATATATTTATAAATACTAGCTGAATGCCCGTGCGTTGCTACGGATTTTAAGATTTTATCATACTACATGTTTAAGGAGTAGAGATCTGTATTTGGTTCGTTCACACAAATACTTATGATAGTGCTAAAAGTCATCAGTCGTAGCCATAAATTATAAGTTACAACAAGAAAAAAAACCGCACCCAAAATAGGAAGAAACAGTGCACGATCTGTGTATAGTTCTATCAAGAACGAAGCACAGGGTACAAATTTACTGCCCAGGCCTCGTGAAAGTCAAATTTTTGTTTCAAACAGCAAGGAAGAATGCCCATATGTACTTGAGGGGATAAATAATGTTTTTTTAATTTATAGCTGACTTATAAATTTTCTCGAACAAACAAATAAGATGGTTTCTCTACTATTTTTTCGAAATAACTTATCGGTATTCGACTTTTCGAAGCTAATTTGTGTACATTGATGAGCCTAGGTATATATGTGGCCCCACAACCTTGTAGAGAATGATTTCGTAAAATTTGGTGTTTGGAATTTGAACCTTGTATTCACACAATAATTTTCTCACAAAATTATCTAAAATTTATTAGAGATGATTTAACGTGTAGAAAAACTACTTTGTGCATATTGACTGACCTAGGTGCACAGGGGAGCTTCACAGCCTTGTAAAATTCTAAATGACATCCAAAGAGAAAAAATAGATTTTGAATTCGTTTAAATCAGATTCAATTTAATTTCAATTAGAATAGAATTTAGAATCAAATTGAATAAATTCAATTCAATTCTAGGCGGCCAAACGGTTCACTGGTTTCTTACTTCAATCAGAGAAGCAGAGGATCTGAAAAAAGAGAAGCAGAGGAACGATTGACCGCCGTGTGACAGCGTGGCCGCACACTTGCGTTCTTCCCCACGACGGGTCCGAGACGCGACGCTGTAACACACCCATCCAGCGGTCAGAGAAGCAGCAGCGGCGGCGGCGGCGTAACACCCAAGTTACCTCCAATCCCTCCACTAATCCCCACCCGACACAACCCACACGTGGCCGGCGATGTCGGCGGCGCCGCCGCCTCCCCCGGAATCCCCCGCTGCCGCCAGCGGCGGCGGCAGCGACAAGGTCCTCGCCGCCGCGCAGCACATCGTCAAGTTCCTCGCCACCTCCAAGAACGCCGCCGAAGACATGATCCGCATCCTCTCCGGCTTTGACAGCCGCCTCTCCTCCATCACCGCAGACCTCTTCCCCTCCCCCGACCTCGCCACCTACGAATCGTCCGAGATCCCCTCCGCCGCCGCCTTCGACCCCGCCGAGCAGCTCATCCTGCTCTGGGACGCCACCCCTGAGGCCCTCGTCTTCGAGGCCCCCGAGGACGACGTCGTGTAGTACCTCGCCGCCGTTGACGTCGCCATCGAGCACCTCGCGTGCGGCTCCGCCGCCACCGGGCGCGCGGGAGTTTATTTGGTCAAGTACATTGTTAAGAATTGGTAAAGTGCAAATATGACCAAATAAAGATCCCAAATATGACCAAATATAACATATAGTATCTACATATATACACTATATAGTTTCAAGACATATCAATTGCACTAAGATACTGGAATATAGAGCAACTGGTAAAGTACCTTCCAATTTCATCAGTGCACTTGCAAAAACTACCAATATGTTATACTGAAATCTATTAGTTTCATGCATGTTAACATAGCTCATTGAGAAAGTGCATGTAGAACACAAAAGCATGGTAGACCAAACTCACATTGTAGACATATCAATAATGAACTCCCCTCTTTATGCTATGTCAATTCCCTTCATAAATAGCTTTACAGGCCTTTATGAAAGATTCAAGAATGGAGTTCATTTGAATACATATGTCTGTGAAGATATTAGCATCCTTAAAGCTAAATCTACAAATCCAGAAAAAAATTTGGAACTCTATTTTTCATAAATTACTTGGGAGTATCAGTTTAGGGGATATAAACTTCTCCAAGAATTTTTGGACCTTGCCTATGAATCAACTAATGGAAAATTGGTGAAACGTAAGGGAAACAGAAACTAAAAGCAGAGAACAATGAATCTTATATCATTCTAGGATATAAATCCAAAGAAAATTAGGAGCTCTTCAGATGAATCGTATCAGACAAATACTGTAATCATACTTGTTGGCTTGGCGTGCCTCTAAAGCTAACATTGTCTTCCCCAAGCTCTGCCCAAATGGACCAGCGATAGTAGTAGGAAAGAGTGATTAGTATCTCTCTGAAAACCTGACATTCAGAAAAGAAAATGATTAAACTATGCTCCATAATAAGAACAACGTGTAGAAGAACCAAACGTAAAGAACCAAAGAATGGGAAAGCACATATACAAAGAACTAACCCTGACTACGGGAGGAAAGAAGCGGAATCAATGACGAAAGGATTGGCAAAAAAATCTTTAAGGCACAAGTCAATTTCCTTTGTGGTTGCCTCCCCATCCTCAAATCATGTATACAAAGAAAAAAAAAGGAAATTGCTTGTCATAGGAAAAATACACCAAGTGATCTATTCAGAAAAGACAAAACGATAAATTTAAATCTCAAGACTAAATGCATTGGAGGCCAAAGTATGGTAAAGGAGAAAATTCCAATCTAAGGATGTAATAAGATAGCATGGCATCATCTGCAATAAGCCAACCTCACAAGCAACAGTAAAATTCATAATTAGCTGCATGAGAAAGCATCAACTCTCACAAGAGTAGGATATACACTACACGTGTCTTGTAAAGGTGAATGAAAGAAGCTAAACAGAGCACACTATTCATTCAGTAAATCACTTGCAGTGTCATTTCAGTGACTAAGCTCGTAATAACGAAGTTTGCATTATAGCTATCATGAAGCCATGTTGGAATGGATTTACCGCTAATTATTTTCTATCGCAGATTGGTCATCCTGAAATTGTTTGGCACACATGAAGCAAATACCTGAAAATATAAACACAAGACATTGGCTATCAAATTATAATGCAGTTGAATTGTTAATGATAACGAAAATACACCCACATCATTTTGACGTGTTCAGCTTAGCTACCCAAAGGGAAGTTTTTACCTAAGTCATAACTTTTTTAGCAGTGAGTTGGTATTTTCAGTAACATAGCATTACCCACCAACAAAGTACCATGTATATATAGCTATCTTCTTTGCCTAATATTGATGTGGGCCATTTAAAGAGACAAATTAGCATTGAACAATCAGCTAAAAAGGCATGTAGATCCAATAAAAAGTGCAAGTACTGATTGTCAATACATTAACACAACACTTTGCTATAGAATCTTTCTCGCATCGAAGCTGCATAGAGACTGCACTTGTATAGAGGTCTCTCTGCAACCCATTCTGCAATTACAAAGCTAAATTATTCTTATATAGCAGCTAGCAACAGATCATTCAGAACCATAGATACAGGAAAAATAAAGGAGAAATGCTTATACTCTCAAATCTAAGTAGTTTTCTACTTATTTTGTCAAGCAGTTAGTACGTGATCTAATACCAAATAATTGAAAACATGATCCATGTTTTTTTTTTTTGAGAGGAAAACATGATCCATGTTAGGATTCACTTGAAAGGAAAATAGATGACTTAACTTTTTGGCTTCATTTGGCGTGAGATCAATGGAGATGGCTTTTGGCAAAATATTTGCTCAGCAATTGTAGTGACAAATGTTTCATCTACAACAAAGGAAGTGCACAAATACATGACAATTTATATAGAGATGCATTATACCAATGATCATGGGCAATGAAGAAAAGGGGGAACTGAATATACGAATCATAATTTTTCAATTGATAGAGGAAGGGTGCACGAGAGAGGTAGGGCATGCCAGGCTGCGGGCCTCAGATTTCTCTAACTAAACTTAAATGGGAAAATGGAATTACCTTCAGAAATCCACCGTGACTGAAGGCTTTTTTGACCAAAACTTGCTGCCTGAGATCTAAATAAATAGCCCAAATATGACCAAATTCAAGAATGGCAGAGCAAGAAATCCACTGTAGATTAAGCAATAGCATGCTAACCTATCGTGGTTCGCCACGGATCTCGCTGGCCGGCCGCCTCGAGACAAGCCAGACTGGCGTGTGGCGCTACCTCCAGCATTGCGATGCCTCCTCCCGGGTGGTTGAGGCCAATAGAACCGACATCACCGAGAAAGGTCTTGGTTGCTAGTAGCGGTGGCCTTTGCTGACTGGAACCCTCGCTGTAGCGCAGGCTGGCCGAATGGATGGACGGTAAAGGATGAGGCAATGCGATGCTGATTCATTGGGGAGGAGTGTGACACAGTTGTCGGCGTGCCAGATAGGGATGAAAACGGTCGGAAACGGTCGAAAAACTCCTCAACCATTTTCTACTTCTACATTTGAATACGAAAACGAAAGCGAAAGCGGTAAAGCCGGACACGAAAACGAACGCGAACTTATGGAATATCGAGAATTTCGAAAACGAACCAATTCGAGCGGAATTATGTCGAACACGGTCGGTATACGAAAATTCAATACGGAATACCGACCTGTAGGACCAAGTGCATAACAATTAATAAGTGACCAAGTACATAATAATTACCAAGTGCATGATCAAGTTCAAGTGCATATAATAATTAACAAGTGCATGACCCTTGGTCTTAAGTATTAACACAATAGCCGACACAAATACAAATACAATACAAGTCTAGGACAAGCAATTAACAGCTAGCAGAACATCTACAGTTCATCAGCATCATCCATGAGGTCAGGATCGCTTTCCATATCTTTTGCTTTCTCATTGTCCTCCTTAGAGTCCTCATCCCCTCCTTGTCCTTTTCCTACAAGTTTACAAAGTGAATTAAAATTAGATGTAGCAATAGCATATTTCAGAGCAAGCAGTCAATAAACATACACATACCTCAATTTTCAGTTTAGCCACAACATTAGACAAAGACTCAACCTCAAGATCACTCACAATTGATCCAACCATTTTAGAATCTGAACAAAAAATTTGGTATTCCGTATTTCGAATTTGGTATTCTGTATTTCGAACCGAATTCGAATTTGTCCGAATTTTATACGGTATATTCCGAATAAAATGTAGAAAAGTAGAAAACGGTCGGAAAACGCCTAAACCGTTTCCGCTCCGTTTTCGAATTTGGTATTCCGTATTTCGAACCGAATTCGAATTTGTCCGAAAATACGAATTCGATTGGGTCAAATGTAGAAAACGATGCGGTTGATGCGAGATATTTCCGCCCGCTTTCATCCCTAGTGCCGATATGGTGAGGGGAGGGGGACGCGCTGCACTTATGGGAGGGCGACGAGGCGAGAACCGGGAGGAGGGAGAAGGGGATCCGAGGATCCGGACCGAAGGGGATATTGTCTCGGCGGTGGTTAGGGCAATAAGGGATGGGCTCGCCCGCGCCCTTTTCTCCGCCGACGCCGCCACCACCGACCGACCTAACCCTATCTGCCTCTATCCCCTTCCTCTCCATCACCGACCATCGCAGATCCTGCAGTAAACGGGTGGCTCATTGGCAGTGTGCAAGTGACGCTGCCCGCGAAGTGGAGGAGGAGGCGAGGGCGGATCGGAGGAGCGGGGAAGGAGGAGGCGAGGGCGGAGCAGAGGAGCGGGGGGAGGAGGAGGCTGCAGCGCAGGGTGGGAAGGAGGAGGCGAGGGTGGAGCAGAGCGGGAGGGGAGGAGGCGACGGCGGAGCAGAGGAGCAGGGGAGGAGGAGGCAGCAGCAGCGCGGGGGGGAGGAGGAGGCGGCGGCAGAGCGAGGAGCAGGGGAGAAGGCGGCGCGGTGTGGGCAGGAGGAGGAGGTGGCGGCGGCGCGGGGTGGGGG
The DNA here is from genome assembly GCA_036346575.1 of Dendrocalamus sinicus. Taxonomy (NCBI): domain Eukaryota; kingdom Viridiplantae; phylum Streptophyta; class Magnoliopsida; order Poales; family Poaceae; genus Dendrocalamus; species Dendrocalamus sinicus. The sequence continues at coordinate 25,552 of JAYEVI010000508.1, forward strand.
GAGGAGGAGGCAGCGGCGGAGCGGAGGGCGAGGGAGGAGGAGGGAGGCGAGGGAGAAATTAGCAAATGAGATTCTCTGCAGTCGCATACGGCGACTGCAGAGTGAATTCGCGAATCTGAGCCGTCCATCGGGAAATGAATGGATCAGATTTGAATTGAGCAATATATGCATAAATAGATAGCGGGGGACTGAAACAGAACCCTAATCCAGCCGCACCACCACCAACATCACCGAATCCCCATAAAATTCACCAATGGATGACTGCGGTCGACCTCTCCCAGATTCGAATCGAAACTATTTAAACAAACAAACCTCGTATCGACCTAAACACCCCAACTCCCCCTCCTCCAAGATCTCAGAACACTCCACGCCGATCAAAGAACCATCACAGGATCCCACAATCTCCAACCAATCCCTCCCATCACAATTCAATCACCCGTTGCTTGACTTCTTCTGCATTGATTCGACCAAACTAGACCGGAATTGGGGAGAAGAAGGCACACAAGGAGGGAGCGAGCAAGCAGAGCCACCAACCTAGGAGCCTCTGGCATAACCACGTGCTGCCAGCCTGCCACCAATGGACCCAGGGGACGCCGCCGTGGCCTCCGGCGCTGATGGGGTGGGGAGGGGAAGGGTGGGCACAGCCGCCAGCCGAAGGACTAGACTGGACAGACAGGGGTATGGGTTGACCCTAGAGATGGCAACGGGCACAAACCCACTGGGTTTTGCTATCCTAAACACGTGCCCATGAAAGTTGGATGTGCCCACTAAAAAACCCATGCCCGTGACGGGTGCAAATTTTTGCCCAGACCCATGCCCACTGGGTTAACGGGTACCCATGGGTCGCCCGTGGGTCAGTAATGCAAGCTGCAATAATGGTTAATGGAGATGAGGAAGAAGTTCACCGGCCATCTTCGTTGGAGCCGGATGGCAACGCCATGGCCAAGGGCCTACTGCTGCGATGCGCGTTGGCTGCGACGTGGGGGCGGCGGGCTGAACTGGAAGGAGAGGCGACAGCGAGGGCGTGCGGGAGGATGAGCATGCGGCGAGAGTGGCGGGAGCAGGAGCGGGAGCTGCGGGACGGGAGGGCGAGCGTGGAGACTGCCGGAGACCGAGCGTGGAGTGCCAGAAGTGCCGCTGCGGCGGCTGTTGAATCGGAGTGGGGACTGGGGAGGAGTGAGTTGTGACCATGACTGAGTGCTAGCTAGGGTTAGCCGTATGAGTAATGGGGCATTGCCGCATTGGATTTAGGGCTTGGGGCTAAATAGCTAATGGGCTACGGGCTGGGCTGGTTTGCCTGGGAGGCTGGGAGCCTGGGTTTATAACTCCTATGGATCGGGTTTATATTACCCATGGGTTTACGGGTTTGGGTACTATAGGAACGTGCCCGAACCCGGTAGACCCGATGGGTTGGGCTTTTTGCCCATTAAGAGACCCATGGGTTAGGAAATTGACTCAGACCCATGCCCTAATAGAGTAAAAACCCACCGGGTATCGGGTTTCGGGTACCCATTGCCATCTCTAGTTGACCCTAGGGTCAATAGAGCCATGCCTCTGATGGAACCTCTTTATTTTTAGGCTAATCTAATACATTTTGGTGCCAAAATTTAGGGACGAGCCATAAGAGCAAGTTTAATAGTATAGATAGCTGCTACCTCTAATACATTTCCATGTCATCAAAAGATAATGATACAGCCAACTCATACAATAAGCTGGCTATAAGTTGTCTCCACAAGAGCTCTCAATCATTTAATACATGGCAGTTTAGTGTGATCATTTAATACATGCATGGGTATAGCAGTTAGTCCTATGGGTACATGCATGGATAACGCCTCTTTTCCAGTGCTATAGCCCGACTCTTGCATGGGAACCGGCTTGGCTCTCTCTCCCCTTTTCTCTCCCCTCCACGTAGGACTATGCTGACATGGATTCCCTTGTAGCTAGCACAGTCAGCCTTATTAAACTTGCTCTAAGATCCCGACGCGGTGAAGAGTCAAGGTCGCTGTCTATACTCGGCTACCGTCGGCCTGATGAGGAAGTCTGTGTGCGCATCTTCCTCTGTAATAAAGATGGCTGTAGCAGAGTGCTAGCTGTTGTCAAATGCTGCAAGAAGAAATGATAGTAAGAGATACGTTACAACATAGTGCAAAAAAAATAGAGGACAACATATGTGAACTCTTGTACTGCTAGCCCAAAGCGCACGGAGGAGGAACGACCGTAGGTAGGACGATCGGAGTACAATGGACGTGTGGATGGAGGTGAGGAGGGTGGTGCGGAGGGCGGTAGGGGTGGAGGTTGCCCTCGGTGTTCGTGTCGTGGCACGGTAACATCACTCTACCGACCACAACTGATAGACCATTTTCTCGCCCCCCGCGTGGTTGTAGATGCAACGTATCGTACCCAGGAGCTGATCGATGGTAGTGTTCTTCCCACGACGTAGAGCGCCTTTAGCTTTGCGGTGGACACTGTCGAGGTGGTTGTACTGTAAGGAAAAGAAGAACTAGTTAGAAATGTTTTGCCATTGGAAAATTGTACAAAGATTACCTTGCTGCCACGTCATAGCGTGCTACTCGGTGAGCGCCTGGACTTGCTCGTACAACATCATCGTGTGTGACCTTGGCTGGACGGTGCAGCGCCAACCCAGTAAGACTGCTCCTGGTACGCGACCATATCACATCAAGTACAAAGTGTACGTCTCGATGTCGTATGGTCGTGCCTCCTGCACAACCTCGATCGTTGCTTGCTTGGCCCACTGTGTCATGTACGGTAGCAGAGCCTAGGTCCAATCGTCGTTCTTTGCGGCCTTTCGTTGTTTGCCTACAAGTCAATACGGACGTCGTAAAATCAAAATAGACATGAAGGAAATAGGGCAGTGGATGAAAACAAATGAGTACACACCTATGCGCCTGGTCACGAAGTGGTCATCCCCATGCCAATGACACTTGCTGGTACAGCTTGAATTGTCTAAGGACCCGCTAAGGGTTGTATGGCTCGACCATGTTGGAGAATACCAGGTGGCAGGTCGTAAGCCAGTACTCGTGATCCTGAAAGCACTGAGAGGACAAGCTGTGTGGGCCATGGCTGCAAGGAACTGTGGAGTCCATAGCCATCAGATGACCTCACTCTCGTGGAGAGTTTCAAACAGGTTATGAAACTCGAGGTACACATGTCTGGGTCTCTCCCTAGCCCACCCTAGATGAGCACATGTCCAACGCGTGCCCATTGTGGGCCTGTCGACGAGGTCCCCGCCAGCACCATCAATGTACAACTCGAGGCTCAACTTAAAAGGCTCCACGGTCGTACAGAAGTAGAGTCGGCCAACTAGGAAATGGTCACAGGACCACAGCTGCAGTAAGGTGTAGCATACCGCCAAGACTGGCTCCTTACCGGTGCTGCGCTATGAGGCATCACACAAGCCTCGATATGTGGCACAAAGCACAGTGGAGCCCCAACTATACTATGGCACCTCATCAAGCCATGCGTCCACTAACGACTCAGCCAGATGAATGTACCTAGGGTACATGCAGTCTCCCTTTGTCGTAGGAAACAGCACCCACCCAAATAGAAATAACAGGTACGCAAGATAGTAGGTGCGCACCACCTACTGGGTCGCATCCACAAGGCACGTCATGTACTACCGTAGCCACTCATGTGGCATCTCCATGATGTCTTGGGGATAGGGTAACCGAGCCGTTCGGCCATTTGTATCTTCTAGTCTGGTCGCCTAGGAGGGGGCACTATTGCAGGACCCTACACCAGTAGACCTGTGAACATAGCAATGTCCTAGAGAATAATGGTCATCTCCCCCAACAAAAGTGGAACGTGTGAGTCTCTGGACGGTCCACAAGCACGGACAATAGTGACACGTCCAACTGAAACGCATGCAGTACATCCAATATGTGAGCAAAGGGCAAAAGCCCCGCATGTCGTAGTAGTGGGACGTACCGCTGGTCAAAGGCCAGTGCTCTTTGGGGGGCTGAGGATAAAGGCCGAAGGGGCCACCCCGGATGCCCACGCACGATAGCGGTGTCGGGCATTCCAATGTGGGTTGAATAGCTCATATGCGGGGTCAACTGAAGGCTGCGCCATGTCCCATCGAAAATATAACATCAAGTTAGTCCGAACTCAAAACGCGAGGTAGATCAAATAAATTATAAGTAAAACATATGACAAATTATAGACAATTTACATGAGACTGCCATTTCGGAGTTTCACATAAGGGCTGTACTTTGCTGCTGTTGAAACTAGGACAAGCATTTCATAAAGACAAAATTGATTTTATGCCATTTATTAAAGACAAAATTAGCTTAGCTAAAATTTTTAATTTTTCTTGCTGGATCATTGGGGTAGTCTACAACTCAAATCTAAAATTTTATGAGCTCACCCTTCCATTTCATTCATTCTTGACATTCCTCTCCAAAATTAGACTATTTGACCTATTCTATAAATTGCGACAAATTCACTACATAAAAATGGAAAATCCATTTTTTTGCCAATACGTGACATATTATGAGTATGTCAAATTTTTTCTAGAATTTTTACACGTCATTTACTCTCTTTTCTTAATAGTACCCTTACTTAGCCTCTAAATTAGAAAAATGAAAATTCCCTTCCTACAACGCCTTCAAATATTTTTTTCTAGCTCACTGACATGTTGAACAACACCTCCATGATTTTTAATAATTTTTTGGAATTTTTTCCTATTTTAAATAAATCGGGTCTTTTCTCTTTTCGTACAATACAACATGATATCACAGGGATATTCACTTTTCAACATAAGGGTAATGCGACAATTGGCCATTAATTAAAATATGCACTTCATTTAACCAAAATGCTAAATAGCATCATAAAGATCATAGAAAATGCTCAAGAATCATAAATATTTGTAAACACAAAAATTATACGATATTATCACCATGCAATGTGAATGAAATTTATCTTCTCTTGATGCTCGCACAACAAGATGCTCGCCTTTGTTTCTCCCATTTTTGTCTCTCTATGCTTTGTTCGTGCCTCAGAAAAATTGATTGGCTTTTGCATAGAGCTACAGAGACGCTGCACCATTTTATGGACGTCTAAGGGCACTCCCAATGCTACACCTCAGCCCATGTCCATGGTCATAAATGAGGTGCCACATAGACAAAAAGATGACATGGCATAGGAATAAATGAGGTGAGAGATTAAAGTTGAGTCTCATGCAAGACATGGGTGAGGTGAGAAAACCAACACACCAAGAAACAGCAAAAACAGCACTGGGGCTTTAACCCGTGTCCTCGAATCGCGCTCCCACCGTTAGCCAGGATTAGATGTGGCTCTCGCCGCCGTTCTTCCGTGCAATACAACAGGCCACAGGAATAAGATGAGAGAGTTGATCTTTAGTACATGCAAAAATTTAATGCACATTTCTTCTATAGAAACTAGTATAGAAACAATGCATTGGGATGCTAGTGTCTAAACAAAAATTAAATACACTCTCTCTCCCCTTAGACATGGCTATAGACACTCTCCATTGGGAGTGCCCTAATGGATGCCGGGGGAGGTCTGTGCAGTTCGAGGCGACGCCTGGCAGGTGCATACACGCGGGCCAGGGGGGCTTTTCAGGGCCGAGCGGTGCCTGGGAGCTGCAGGCATGCATGCGCGGGGGCCGGTCGACTCGGCGTTGACACGTGGAGGGCCAAAAGCTCGTGCGCTTGTGGACCGCGCAAGCCAGGGGACACGCAACCGTGCTGTTTCTAGGGGTGCAAATGGGTTGGGTTAATCCCGACCGATCCGGTACCAAATCCGGTCGGTACTGGATTCGGCAAGAGAATTTGGTATCTGTCGGATTCGGATTCAAGAGAGTTGTTATCCGACCGAATAGTATCGGTATTCGGATACCGGATAATTATCCGGTCAGATATTCAGTCGGATATCTAGTAAGAGCTAAGAATTCACCTTTTATTTTGCTATTATTTATTTTTTGTCATGTTGGTTGGTTGAGGTGTGCAGTGTATAGAAAGTTTTTCTGAATAGTGCAAGATTAAGTTCTCTAAAAGGAATATGACATTCAGTTGTTGCAACTATAAATATATAAATACTAAAATAGTGTTTTATTTCTAATTCTGCTGCTTGTGCAATTGGAATCCTAAATTTGCTCATTAAGATCACTCTTCCTAAGTAATGGAATGAAAAGCATGTAATCAAAGTATTATAAAACGATGAACTTTGGCATGCTTCAGTAAATGAATAGGTAAATTTGTCAAAAGTTTATTATCCCCAATTGTCCACTGTCTCTACCTTAATTTAGTAAAATTTCTTTAGCCTAGAAAAAGAAAATGCCGTCCGTCAAGAATCAAGATTCATCTTGAAATGCCACACCTCAATGGGCAATTTTGGGGGAAACGCCACACCATCTTCGGCTGATGAATTATAATCACTATTATGTACTTATGTCTAACAGTTAAGGCTTGAAGTGATGGTGGTATGGTTTAGCATATGTTCCTTTCCGTATGCACGTACTATCCATCTGCATTATCCGTTTTTGATCCAAAACCATCAAGTATCCGTTTCGGCGGCACCGTATTCGAAATTCCGAATTCGTATTCGTATTCGGTTTTACCATATCCGACCCCGAATCCGAGAAAAAATATGGGTTAGGATACGGTATGAGCAATATCCATCCAAATTCGATCCGATTGCACCCCTTTCTGTTTCCTCTCGCGCCTCTGGTTCTCCAGCTCTTCCGCCTCCGCGCGTTCCACCTTGGCCTCTCCCCCCAACAATGGCATGGAACTGAGCTGGGTCCGGACGCTGCACCTTGCCTTCCAGAGTGTTGGCATCATCTACGGTGACATCGGGACGTCGCCACTTTATGTCTACTCCAGCACCTTCCCTCATGGCATCAAGAACAACGACGATCTCCTGGGCGTCCTGTCGCTCATCATCTACACCCTCATCATCATACCGATGCTCAAGTACGTCTTGAAATAAAACCGAATTTGAAAAATTGGATTTTGAGTTGAATTTTCGCTTTTAGTTGGTTCTCTTGCTCCATCAACCTATTCCACACTCATCTCAACGTAAAGCCACCCCAATCTTTGCCACGGCAGCCAGAACGGAGGGATCAAGCACTGGTACTATTCACGTTCGAAAAAGCTCACCGCCACACCAATTCTTACCGCCGTCACGCCTTCTTCGTGACTCCCTCACCTGCGCTTTTCCCACCAGCTCCGCTTGGTTGGTCGGCCGCCGTACCCGCCCCCAGACTGTGGCAGGCCACGCCAACCCGACCGCCGCCGCCGCCGTGTCCTTGCTTTTGCCGCTGCCCATCTCCTCTGCGTGCGCCACCGCACCCCCGCGCCAGCTGATCTTGCCACCTCCACTACTTGGTCAGGGCTTCCTCGCAGCCTTTCCCCACCGCCCTGACACCCCCGACCAGGCCCGAGGGCGTGGCAATGCCGCCGGCCGCCACGCACCTTTGCCGCCATGGGAAATATCCGATGCCGAACCGCCTTAGCCACGCTATTTAAGCGGCCAAGCTCTCCTAGCCGAAGCCACCAACCCCCGCAACCCGCCCGACGCCCCAAAGCCTCCCCCATTCTCCTCCATTGCCGGCAATTCCAAAATCCCCAAAGCGTAAGCCCTAGAGCAATGTCGGTCCTCTACTCCTCTATTCTTCAATTCCCTTCACCGGTAGCGTCCTTGATCCCCCAGAAACCCTACCCAACCGCTGCCCTAGCTCCCCGCTCACCCCTCTTCTCCGGCGCTGAAAGCCACCCCGCCGCCTCTAACCTCCACCGTGGCCAGCCCGATACAAGCATCCCTAGCTCAACTCGACCCGCCCACGAGCCTCCCCTACTCCCATGGATACTCAAGCACCGGCCAATTCGCCCGATTAATCCCTAACCACCCACATTACCCGAATTAGCCGCCGGGAAAAGAGGCTCGCCGCCGGCGATTGCCGCCTCCGTTGGGCTAACCACCACCTAAAATGGATTCCCCGTGGTCCCATGAGCCCAACCGTACCCTCCACCGTCGTCGCACCTCATGCCACCGCTGCCGGTAGCCGCCGCCACCCTCCTCTGCTCCTCTGCATGCGCGCGGGCCGGATGGAGAAGAAGAACAGTGTGCGCGCACTGTTCCTCCGGCCGCACCACCCTGTCTTGGCTGAGCTGGACCGCTTCGGTCGCGCCGGGTGCGTCCGACCGGGCCAGCCGAACTCGGCTGGGTCGAGTCAGCTCGCCCGCGCCCGTTCCGCCCGACTGAGCCGCATAAACAGTGAAACCGACCTTAACCTAGCCGCCTCCACTTGGTTGGACCGAGTCCGTCCGCCCGGGCCAGGCGCACCCATTCCAGCCGATCCGAGCCCGAGGAATAGTAACCAACCGAGCCCAATGAACAGTAAACCGGCCCGAACCCAAAAATACAAGTTTATACTCCCTAGATCTGTTTCGAGCCCGCCAACCCAAATCTTAGGCCTATTTCCCCATATGACCCTCCTATAAGCCCAAATCTCAATTTATTTGAATTTTATCGGATTTTGTTTCTTTATTTATTTCTTTATTCCTAGCTCAACCCTTCGAGCACGGAATTGATTTATTTTAATTTGCTTTTGTGTTAGCCTCCGACGTCGAAGTTTCTCAAGAGCTGGAAGGTGAAGCCCAGATCCAGGCCTAGCCCACCGAGGAGTTTGCACTAGTTGAAATCATAGACTCGCAAGGCAAGTCGCGCATACTTTGATTATATTGAACCTACCTTGCCTTTTATTTATTTATTTATTTATTTATTTATTTATTTATTTAGCAGTATTTTCATTATGATATTTTTAAGTCATTATTTTGTGTATAATAACTGTTTAGAATGACATGATTTATTAGTTATGACCTACCACCCGAAAAAGCCCCGTTTAACTTGATGACCATAATTATATTGACAAAACATAGTAATATTAAATATAATAATGATATAAACATGACAGCTTAAGAATCCATTAAAATCTTTTCACTATTAAGAATCTTAGTGTTTGTTTAGAGTTTTGAAAATATGGGTCTAGGGTACGCGAGGATCACAGAGGTGGATCCGAAGACCTTATCCTAGGGTGGAGGCTTGGTTGAGGATTGGTGGCAGTACAGGGTGTACTGAATATGGGTTTGTGTATAGATGATGCCTCAGAGAAAAATATAAGGACTAGACCCTTATGTTGAGTAAAGAACATAGTAACCGCCCAACCACAAGCGTTGATTTTGTCAAACCTGGTTTAGTAACTGCTCATGTTCAATTGAACCTCTGCAACTGGCGGGGGGAGTCCGAGGGTGAGTTCGTATGGGAGGTGGTTAACCATACAACAATAGGACTGCTATAAGTCGGATGTGATCCGTGGGGTCATCCGAGCTTATGGAGACCTAGGACCTACTGGGTAGAGGCTATATAAAGAATTGAGCAGTGAACAACCTTGTTTTCTTAACTCTGTCGTGGGAGTTGAGAGATCTTGTGGGTAAAGCAGGGCAACTCTGCAGAGTCATGAAATAATTGTATTCGAATACGCCGTGCTTCCGGTGAATGAAGTTGTGTTTAATGGGTGAATCCAACAGCAAGGCATAAGTAGAGTTGAGAATGGTTTGTTAATGTTGAATAATGATCACGCTTGAAAACCCCTTTACCTTAATGAAGTTACTTTTCAAGTTTTTAGTTGATTCTTAACTAAAACTGCATCTATACAAATAATGAACCTGTTACCCCTTTACTTGATATAGCATGCATATAGTTATTGATAAGCTCTGTGTGACTTGCTGAGTACGGTAGTTGTACTCATACTTTCTTAAAAACATAAACAGAAACTGCCAACTTTGAGGAAACCGGCGAAGACGAAGAGGTGGTATACTATGAAATGGAAGAAGCTTGGGATTAGGGTCGTTCTCCGCTCAAGCATGCCTGTGGTGTCTTTTTGTGTAATATATCTAAAGGCCGTTGGCCTTACTGTGAAACTTGGCTTTAAGTCTTTTATTGTAATAAAGTTGACTTTTGTAATTGAGCTTACGTTGGCAATGTTATACACTCGAATGATGTAACTCGCAACTGAACAATCCTGGGCACTTGCGAGGGATTCATAACGCTCCCAGAAATGGGGGTGTTACACGTCTTCATTGTACTGTATGCAAACGACAACGGAGATGGTAAGCTCATACCTCTGAAAAATCTGAGCATGATGCGCTAAAGAACTTACTATATATATGCCTGATGTTCAGTTGGTACTTAACAACACCACACTGTTGTTATAGGTGGCACGTTTGCACTTTACTCGCTGATATCTCGGTATGCGAAGATAAGGCTAATCCCGAACCAGCAGGCAGAGGATGCGATGGTGTCGAACTACAGCATAGAAGCACCAAACTCGCAGCTGAGGAGGGCGCAATGGGTGAAGCAGAAGCTTGAGTCCTGCAGGGTGGCCAAGATTGTGCTCTTCACCCTCACCATGCTCGGCACATCCATGGTGATGGGCGATGGAACCTTGACGCCAGCAATTTCTGGTAATGAAACAGCAAATGGAGAGTCAACATTTTTTTTGAGATTTGAAAGTCAACAGTATTATCATGTGTTGTAATCAGTTTACAGAGTACTAATATGTTGTTCATGGATGTGTTGCAGTGCTCTCTGCAGTGAGTGGGATCAGAGAGAAAGCACCAAGCTTGACTCAAAGCATGTGAAAAAGGGTTTAGTATGATTGATGATTAATTCTTACCGTGTTGATCACATCTAATGTTTCTTATATTGTTCTTGATACAGCACAAGTTGTATTGATCTCTGTGGCGATTCTGTTTATGCTGTTCTCAGTCCAGCGTTTTGGGACTGACAAGGTTGGGTACACCTTTGCTCCAATCATCTCATTGTGGTTCCTTCTGATTGCTGGTACCGGAATGTACAGCCTCGTTGCTCATGACATCGGTATTCTGCGGGCCTTCAATCCGATGTACATTGTACATTACTTATTTTGTGCGTCACAGGTAACCTTTCTGACGAAGAATGCAACTGAAGAAGGATTCTACAGCCTGTAATGCTGTAATCTGAATTCACTGTCATATGCAACAGGAACAGAAGGTATGTTTGCTGACCTAGGACATTTCAACATCAGGGTTGTGCAGGTAACGACCAGCGTATATATATGCTTTTCGATTCATTTTATCACTCTCAACTCTATATCCAATTTCCTAAAGTAGCAATCTGTCCCTGACGTCTCTGAACAGAAGCGTCTTACAATGGTTTCTGTATTTTCTGTTGCAGATCAGCTTCAACGGTATCTTGTTCCCGTCGGTGGCGCTGTTACATTGGGCAGGCGGCGTACCTGAGTAAATTCCCAGAGAACGTTGGAGACACCTTCTATAAATCCATCCCAGGTATAAACAAATTAAGACTACAGTTTAGCTTCTTGGAAATGACTCTGTAAACATAGCACAAGTAAGACTGACTCTCTGTGCTGCTGCAGCACCATTGTTCTGGCCAACCTTCATTGTTGCAATTCTTGCTGCCATCATAGCAAGCCAAGCTATGCTCTCTGGTGAGTTTGCCATCCTCTCCAAGGCCCTGTCCCTCGGTTGCATGCCCAGGGTTTAAGTGATCCATGTTGGAATTAGTCTTAATGATTTGACTCGGTTGCATGCCCAAGGTTTAAGTGATCCATGTTGGAATTAATCTTGATGATTTGACCGTGGTCGGAGTGGCTATGGTCGGAGTAACCGTGGTCAAAGTGATCGTGGTCGAAGTGACCGTGATCGAACAGTGGCCGTGGTTGTGGCGCCTGTATGAGGTCATAGTCATAGCGACTGTGGTTGTAATCGTAGCACCATGGTCGACAGTACAGTGCTCGGTACTCAGATGACCTATGTTGTCGGAAACGCGGTCGAAGACAAGCCGAGGATGAAGCAATGGTCGTAGTCGTGCGGTGATCACTGTAGCATGCATCAGCACGGGTGGTCATAGATGACGCAGGCCACACCTTGGTCAGTGAACTGCCCAGGCGTGGGTAGGCGGCTTGTCACTGTAGCAGTCGGTAGCGGCTGATCTAAGCGACATGGGCAAGCGGCGATCCCTGTAGCAATCGTCAGCAGAGGATGGGCAGATGGCGGAGCATGGGCGAGCGGTGGAGCAGTTGAGTGTTCTGCAGGGAGGCCCAGCTATATATATTTACCATGTAATCTGTAAGAGCAGAGTAAGTTGAATAAGCAAAGAAAGAGGAAAAGTGACGCAAGTTGTGTTCGCATTGAAAAATTTTCTTTGTGTCTGTTCGTTCGACTTCCTCGTGTAGTGTGTGTCCACGGGTAACTCGACCAGCTCTGTTCCCCGTCCAACAACAAAGTGGTCGAGAGCGAGCTGTTCTTCCCGTCCTCTGTTTTCATCGTAGTCGTAGGGAACCGCGGAGCACTCGTATTGAGTTTGGGCGTACAAATCCTGAGGCAGTTCTTTCCCAACACTTGGTATCAGAGCACTCGGGAGCATGTTCGACGAAGGAGGGGATTAAACCCATCATCTGGTATCAGAGCACGGTGTATGCCCAAAACACATACGACTAGAGTCGATGGCGACCAGCGTGCAGCAGGCGATGAAGGAGAGTGGCGGCGTGCCCTTCCAGGCACTGACCGATGCCCAAGGGATCTAGGAGACCATTGATCCAGTTTTTGGAGTGGTCGTAGAGGCAATGGACAAGTTCGTGAATGGCTCGGGAGGCGCGTGCGGGTGCACGGCGGCTCGGGTGGCGCATGTAGGCTACTGGTGCCATGGGCGGAGCGGCGACGGCTCACCGTGTGGGGCCGATAGCTCGGGCGGCGCGACGCGAGGGCGGCAGCTGTGTTAGTCCGGGCGATGATGGCCTTGCTCGGGACCGGCGTCGGTGAACGACAGCGTGCATCAGGCAGAGGTGCGCAGGTGCTAGCCACGAGTTGGCTGCAGCACCGTGCACTTAGGAGCAGGGTGGCGAAGACCTGGTTGGTGCCATGGTCGAAGCCGCCGCTACAAGATGAATAGTCCAAAATGCCCCCAGACAGAGGGAATTAAAGTTCGTGACTTTTTCCACTATTTAAGGGAATAACAGAGACATGGTTACCCTATTGACTGCCTATCATACTATTCTCGATGCTAACAAAGGAGTGAGCAGTGATTGAAAAAGGCTACCTTACCAGCACTACAGCAGTCCAAGATAGTACCCTTGTAGCTTTCTTTCTCATACGAGAGATCTAGTCATGCTGCCAGCAAATGTAGAATAAAGTATTATTTAACAATATTAAGCCATGCAGTATGTACAAAAAGGAGGTGCCGAGTTGCACTTGAAATTGTTATCATCTTTTCAAGAGTTAGCAACCATTACCTTCTGTGTATCATTGGTAGCTTTTCTGTCTGGTTTAAGGGATGAATAAGTTCATACAACTACTGACATGGTTGTCATGGCATACTTGACGACCATGGCGCCTCTCATCATGGCGTCTAGGTAGGTGTCCTCAAGGCAAGATATGGCGAGGGTAGAAAGCATAGATCAGATTAAGATCAAAGGGTAGAGGCACACAATGCAACAGATTAGGATTGCAGAGCAGAGAAGCACACCTGCAGATCTAGAGTGGAGACCAGAGAGATTTGTTGAGGCCTGGAGAGAGGAAACTTGGAGGCAGTGGAGACTGGATAGACCTTATCGGTAGCTTGCCGTAGTAGAGGAAGAAAGAAGAACAAAGGATGAGCACATCGGAAGCAGAGAGAAAGAAAAGAGAAGTAGAGGTAGAGGAAGAAGAAGAATACCTAGCATCGGAGGGAGTGGAGGAGGAAAGGAAGCTTGCTATGGGAGTGGAGGAGGGAGGGAAGTTCGCTGGTAGCTGGCACAATGAGGGAGGGAAGCTCGCATCTCTCTCTCTCACTCACTTATTTTCAGCCAAGCGAGACGCCACTTCCTCACTCATTTTCAGTCGAGCGAGACGCCACTTCCCCTCCCGGACCCCCTGGGAGTAGCGCCAACCCAAACGCCCTTGCTAGCTGGCCAAGGCGTCCGCCCAACCGCTCACCGTGGACACCGAGGCGACACCATGGACGCTGCAAATTCCTAGGCGCACGCCTAGATGGCCAAGGCTAGGCGAGCCTTTGCGGTGTCCCCTCAGACCACCAGGAGTTCAAGGCGATGGCTTGGTGATGCCATAACAACCATGATTACTGCACAAAATAATACCAATAGAATTGATGAGGCTCTCCACCATTGTGCAAATTCAGTGGCAAGGTAAAAATACTAAAATCCATAGTCATCACATTCAACCAATTCATGTCTTTTGTTATTGGCCTCACGTCGATATACTTGAGACGACCCACTGCAGTAAACTCCAAAAAAGGCTTGCTATACGTATCATCAAAGGCAAAGAACATGCTAAACTGTGTAACAAGTATGAAAGCAAGTGCAACGGAATGGAGAAAAGGCAAATCATGGAGAAGTGGCATTACAGTCAAACTGATATTTGTTTGGAGCCCAGCGTTAATCAAGCAAGTACTCTCAGTGACAAATACAGAAGGGAGCAAACAAAAGAGCGTAAAAGCAATCAAAATCTTGTCACTGATGTGGTTGTGTTACCAATTCCTCAGATATTACCTGCCGGCTCAATCGTTTTATCCCACCAAATAAAACATGGAAATCAAAGAGAAAAGACGTGCAGCATCTAAGCTAAATAGAGCGAACTATACTACACAGACATTCCATCAAATTTATTAGAACTTATCGTTTTTTGGAGAATAATCCTTCGGCAGGTGTCACATTTATGAAGGAGGAAAAATGGCATTAAAATGTAAAACAAGAAGAGTACAGTTTCTTGTGAAACATAAAACTTACACTATTGAGGATATATGGCACTTTTGGTTCCTTATTTTTCTCACGTACTTAATTTGGTTCCCCTACTTTCAAATAGTTCTAATTGGTACTTCTACATTCCAAAATATGTTATGGAGTTCTCTATAAGAAGTCGTAAACTGATAAATATGTTTTAAGGAGGCACATATGCAAACAGAGAACGATCGCAAACCTTTGTCTTGGAGAAGACCCATGCAAGACCTCTTAAAATTCGATGACCAGGTAAATCCAGCATTGCGTACAAATTCATGCACCTGAAATGCTCTTAAATTTTGCAACAAAAGGGCACAGAGAGGGGTATCTGTAGAATTACGCTGCCTTAGAATTGAATTATGTTACGTTAGATCTAATAAAACATTATAATAGGTATACAGTAGTCAATTTACTAAATCCTACAAAAATATTAACATAGCATATCAACGAGTTTCAAATCTGAAACTTAATGTTTCACCAAGTTTCAAATATAAGACTTGGTGTTTCAGCAAGATTTCAAAATGCAAGTTTGAAAAAGGAAGTTTTGGGCAAGTTCCACTGATTGAAAAACGAGTTTCAAAACAAACTACAACAAAGTTCCACAAGAGACTCAAAATTCGATCAAGTTTCACAAAAAAAGCGCAAGTTTCACATGCTTGCAATCCACGGCCACACCCACGAGCCACCCCGCCGCTCACCGGTGTGACTCCCTCACTTCGCCCGCGCGACGGTCGCCGTGGCAGCTCGCTTGATAGCCGCTTCCTAGCCAACCATGCCTTCCCTTTCTCCTTCGCTCTTACGTTCTTCCATGCCGCAAGACACCTCTCGTGCCAGCTCCCCCGCTGCGTGACCTTGCACGCTGTCGCTCATGCCCTCTCAAATGGCATGGAGGAGGCATGAGCATGCGCTCCCTCACAAGCACATAGGAAAAACTCAGTAGATGAGCATGTACTGAAAATAGTGTGCTTCAATTCACAAGTAGAATATATACCTGCCTGGTCAAGTCCTACACAAGAAATCTTTGCCCAGTGATCTCTCTTTGTAAAATACACTGTATTTTCTACTATGAACAATTCCTCTTTTGTGTATGTTACATAACATGTATGAACAGCGAACAGATTGATCTGCATGCATATTAGTTCTTTTCCTCTGCCCCTACCTATCTCTTATGTTTGCTGCTTCCGAGTAAACACAAAAGGAAAAGATTAGCAGCAGTTGTTTCAAGTATTGTGTACATACAACTAATCATTTAACTAAATTACCTCTAAGTAGCTAGAACCATGGAAGCCACGAAGCCGTCAAGATTGCTGCATACTTGAGCACATGTGCTGCAGCAGTGGAGTATACTAACAATGAATGCCATCCTGAAGTCTCTACAGGTACATATAAGATAAGCCTGTAATGACAGGTACAGAATATACCGAGAGGTATGTCGAAACCATTGACCTGCAGAAAGAGACAAGAGAAGTCCCCATCATGCATTGGTACGGATGCATTGCACATGGTACGAACGGAGATTGCAACTCATATCAATCTAATATGGTAGAGATAAATTCAAAAGTTCAGCAAAAAAGAAGTTGAAAAGAAATCTGCAATGGTTGCAATCTCCAAGGTGAAAAAAGGCAAACCAACAAATTCTAATATATTTGGATCATAGATATCAACTTATGATCCAATAATTGCTATCTACCATGCTACATGGGCACTTCATAGGAAATACTTCTGTACTTATAAAAACAAGTAAGAGCAGAATGCATCAATTTTCTGATAGTGACCGGTTATTTTGTCATTGCAAGCTGCTAGCCCACGCAATGGTGTAGCATGAAGCTTCATGATTTTTGTTATATAAAAGTTTTCACAAAGATTTTGGGTTTCAAGTTTTGAAGTTTCAAAGTAGATTACAAAAAGTTTCAAAAAGGTCTCAAGTTTCGAGTTTGATGCTTCAACCAAGTTCCGTGCGTTTTGTGAAAGTTTCATGCAGGTTTCAACATATTTCAAGAAGTTTCAGATGTGTAAAAATGAAACTTTTGAGTTCCAGATTTGTTTCAAGTTTCAAAAATTGGAAAACTCTGGGTTTCACAAACTGAAACTTCAAATTCAAAAGACGAGTTTCAGGTTTCAAAAAAATTTAAACTTAAGTTTCAAATCTGAAACTTAAGTTTCAACGAGTTTCAAATCTGAAACTTAATGTTTCACCAAGTTGGCAAGTTCAGATATTAGAATTGGTGTTTCAGTAAGATTTCAAAATGCAAGTTTGAAAATGAAGTTTTGGGCAGGTTTCTCTGATTGAAAAACGAGTTCCAAAACAAACTTTAGCAAAGTTCCACAGGAGATTCAAAATTCAATCAAGTTTCACAAAAGAAATGAACAAGTTTCACGTGCTTGCAATCCACGGTCGTGCTCGACGCCGGACCTCCATTCCTTTGTGGCTGCAGAGCTCGCCACGCCCACGAACCAACCTGCCGCTAACCGGTGTGACTCCCTCTAGCCGCAAGCCATCCGCACGCTCCTTCGCCACACCCGTGCTCTCCCTCTTTTGCCCGCGCGACGATCGCCTGCTTCTGTGATAGCCACTTACTAGCCGTCAGCCCATTACTGTGCCCCCACGCCAACCCGTGCCTTCCCTTCCACCTTCACTCACATGTTTTTCTATGCCGCGCCGCCGCCTCTCGCGCCCGCTTCCCCCACTGCGTGGCCTTGCATGCTGTTGCTCATGCCCTCTCAAATGGCATGGAGGGGGCCTCATCGGCTTATTGGTGTCGAGATATGGACACAACGCTACTTGATTTTGGGAAGAAGCTAGGGATTTGGAGGGAGAGACCAAGAGAGTATAGAGAAGAGGGGAGCAATCTACGCAGATGAATCAAGAGGTTGGAAAAAAAAGAAGCTTCGGATGCTGGGTGCACATGGATGAGATCAAGTAGCCAGGTGAATTAGATCAAATGGCTTGTAGCTATTCCGTTGAGAATGACACGAATGGTATACCGTTATGTAGTTTTTTTTTCTCTTTGTCATGAAATTGCATTAAAATGTAAAACAAGAAGAGTGTACAGCTTCTTGTGAAACATAGTACTTACACTATTGAGGATAAATGGCACTTTTGGTTCCTTATTTTTCTCACGTACTTAATTTGTTTCCCCTACTTTCAAATAGTTTTAATTGGTACTTCTACATTCCAAAATATGTTATGGAGTTCTCTATAAGAAGTCGTAAACTGATAAATATGTTTTAAGGAGGCACATATACAAATTAACAGAGAACGATCGCAAACCTTGTCTTGGAGAAGATCGCAAACCTTGTCTTGGAGAAGATCGCAAACCTCTTAAAAACATTTCATTGTCTAAAAAATTCGATGACCAGGTAAATCCAGTATTGCGTACAAATTCATGCACCTGACAGGCTCTTAAATTTTGCAACAAATGGGCACAGAGAGGGGAATCTGTAGAATTACGCTGCCTTAGAATTATGTTACGTTAGATCTAATAAAACATTATAATAGGTATACAGTAGTCAATTTACTAATGAAAATCCTACAAAAATATTAACATAGCATATCAACGAGTTTCAAATCTGAAACTTAATGTTTCACCAAGTTTCAAATATAAGACTTGGTGTTTCAGCAAGATTTCAAATTGCAAGTTTGAAAAAGGAAGTTTTGGGCAAGTTCCACTGATTGAAAAACGAGTTTCAAAACAAACTACAACAAAGTTCCACAAGAGACTCAAAATTCGATCAAGTTTCACAAAAAAAAGCGCAAGTTTCACATGCTTGCAATCCACAGCCACACCCACGAGTAGGGGTGAAAACGGGTCGAATTCGGTCGGATATTGCTTATTCCATATCCTATCCCATATTTTTTTCTCGGATTCGGAGTCGAATACGAATAGTGCCGGATACGAATACGAATCCGGATAGTATCGGCCACAGATATGGAACGAATACGGAGCGGATGCGAATACGATAACGAATATCTCGTCGGATATTACATAGGAGTCTCTGGATATTACGTAGGACATATTCTCTTTCCTCACCTTCTTTTTTCTCCACATAGAAATTTGTTGACGTAGTATAGCTAAGAGATAGCTAAAGTGATGATACTATTGGAGATGTCTTAGACATAAGGAATTCAAGATCTACAAAACTAAACTGATGTTTCGACCCTAACTACATTGCAAATCTATCGTGCGTGTCAAAATTAGAAGCCCTCAGATCAGTTGAGTAATTCGGTTGAGCGCTTTGTGTTTGTATGTTGTTTTAGTTGGTATTTTCAATTTTGATAAGGTCACTCTATAATTCGAAACCAGATAGACACTCAAGCAAAGATATAAGCACAATGGTGGATCAAAATCACATATTTAGATAATATCTTAAAAGAAAGGCAAACATGGATCCGTGGACTCCACCGCTCCACGGCTCTAGATCATCGTCCGATAATCGGCATAGGGCTGCCCAACTAGTCAAATAGAAAGGCTCAACGAGTTTTAAGTGCAGTTTACTATAGTTAAGAAATCAATTTAAATAGTTCTCAAACATTTAGTAACTAATTGGAATACATGCACCAATAATAGACTATCTCTATTTACAAAATGGTTAATCAGTAACATATATGGGGGTTATCTCATCAAATGCTCAAGGCAGTTGGTGAAGGTAGCTATGTTAGAATTATAATCACATGTAGTAGTAATTTGCTTACATAAAATAAAATCACAATGGGGGTGAGCTATGTTGTAAAAATTATAAATATATGTTAGAATATGTTGATTTGATTGATCTTCTTCTCCAGCAGTCCAACCCTAATATTTCATTGGATTAAGATCCAACCATCCACATCTTTCCCCTCATCTCATATATATACATTGCACATTTACATCTCCAAAATCTAATTCAATCTTCAAATTTGGCATTCTAAGGACTGCTCTATATAGATGTACATATCACGACGGATATGTAGGATCTTTTCGCGATGAAATCAGAATTTCTGAGGGCTAGAACAGAAAAAATCAAAATAAACAAAAACCTGAAGGACTAAATCGTAAAATATCAAAAATCCTAACCCCCATTCCTTCGCCGCCCCGCCGCCCGATTCATTTTTCCCACCGCCCCATTTCCCGCCCCGCCTTCCCCGCCCCCCTCCTCCTCGCCTCCCCGCCTTCCCCGCCCCCCTCCTCCCCCCGCCGCCCCACTCCTCCCCCGGTCGCCCCCTTCTCCTCCGCCGCCCCCTCCTCCTTCACCGCCCCCTCCTTCCCCGGCCGCCCCCGCCTTCCCCTCCTCCCCCACCCCTCCTTCCCCGGTCGTCCCCTTCTCCTCCGGCACCCCCTCCTTCCCCCGCCACCCCACTCTCCCCCGGTCGCCCCCTCCTCCTCCGCCGCCCCCTCCTTCCCCAGCCGCGGATGGCCGGGCAGCGACTGGAGCGTCGGCGACGAGTTCGTCATCACGCGGGATGCTGCCCTCGGCTCCGGCTACACTGCTCCTCTTCCTGCGGCGGTGCGGCCTTCGTCCACTCGTCCGAGCTCCGGTGACCGGTGTGCCTCCTTCCCCTCTACTCTCTCTCTCTGGTCTCTGCTCTGTGATGTGATGGTTGATAGGTTGTCGGGATTGGGGAATCTGGGGTTGGCCGGCCGTGGCCCGTGGCCGTGAGAGATGTCGATGTGGGGGGGTACTGGGGGAGGCGAGGTAGAGCCGTAGAGGCTGAGGCGGGCGGCTGCTGGCGCCGGTGTGCCTCCCGTGCCCGCGCGGCCGCGCGTGCTCCCCGTGCTCATCGGAGTTGGAGCGAGGACGGTGGAGAAGTGATGGGCTTGGTGCTGCTTGCAGTTGGGCGGATATCCGAAAAATATATCCGGGTATTATCCGAAAAAATCCCGGATAGTATCCGTATCCGCCTGATAGTTCTTTTCCGAATCCGAATCCGTATCCGAAAACAACTATCCGAATCCGACTCCGAATCCGATAATTATCCGATATAACTATCCGAATTCGATCCGACTCGGATTCGGTGGTCGGTCGGTCGGGAAATATCCGATCTGTTTTCACCCCAACTCACGAGCCACCCCGCCGCTCACCGGTGTGACTCCCTCACTTCGCCCGCGCGACGGTCGCCGTGGCAGCTCGCTTGATAGCCGCTTCCTAGCCAACCATGCCTTCCCTTTCTCCTTCGCTCTTACGTTCTTCCATGCCGCAAGACACCTCTCGTGCCAGCTCCCCCACTGCGTGACCTTGCGCGCTGTCGCTCATGCCCTCTCAAATGGCATGGAGGAGGCATGAGCATGCGCTCCCTCACAAGTACATAGGAAAAACTCAGTAGATGAGCATGTACTGAAAATAGTATGCTTCAATTCACAAGTAGAATATGTAGGACTGTCGTAGGGGTGGCCCCCACCTAAACCCAGTAGGCCTGGTAGGAGATTATAAGGCCCAGAATAGGCCATGTGAAATGTCATAAGCGCTCTGTGGGGATAACTTTGATGTAAGGGTATAATCGTAAAAGCACTCCTCATGTGTGTATATATATACGAGCAAGCCATGTGGAGGACCCAGGCCATTACACTTATCTTCATCACTCTCCACTACCATCTCTCTCTCTGTTTGGTCAGTAGCCACAACAGTTGGCGCCGTCCGTGGGGAGGACGAAGACAAGCCCGAAGACCGAAGGAAAAAGATGGCACCGAAAAAAGCTTCACCAGCGGCGGCGAAGGGAAAGAAGACGAATGGGCCGGAGCCGCGCGTGAACACCAGGGCTTCGGCATCGACCGCCGAAGGAGTTGGTGGCGGCGTACGCGCCGTGGTCGCAGCGCCGACGCCGCGCGGCAACGCATCGACCCGCCAAAGACCGCCACGACGACATCAACCCGTTCGCGGCATCGCAGCGGCCCGACCACCCTTGCGGTAGCGCAAATCCGGCGCCGGGGTAGCCGCAACGAACCATCCGGCGGATCGGGGATCGAGGCGATGGTCCCCGCACCGCCCGTCCACCGGGCGTTCGGCGCCCCAACGACACTGCGATGGAAAGCGCCTACTAGCAGCCCTCAACGCGCGCCCGGCGGAGCTAGGGACCTTCGCGGAGCCGTCCGAGATATACAAGAAGCTCGGAGCCAGCAGGTCGCGCCAGTAGTCGCGCCCGAGCCCACGCCAGAGAAGGTGGACAGCCGCGAAGCCCCCACATCTAGCCGTGTCCCGCTGAGACGCGTAGATCCGGAATCCCCGCGCGGGGCTGCAGCAGGCGGCGTGGCCCGAAGACTTCAAGTTCCCTCGCATCACCGACCCGTACAAAGGCGACACGGATCCTCGCGAGTTCGTGCGCGTGTACGAAACCGCGATCGAGGCCGCGGGCGGAGACGACATCGCGAAGGCGAAGGGACTCCCCCTCGCACTGCACGGAGTGGCGCTCTCTTGGTTTTTTACCATAGAGCCGGGCTCCATCTACGCGTGGGAGCAGCTTCGCGACCGGCTTCGTAGCAACTTTCAAGGACATTATGTCGAGCGAATCGATGCGGACCAACTCTTCGCTGTGAAGCAAGGACCCTCGGAGACGCTCCGGGGCTACTTCAAGCGCTTCGCCAAGATTCGAAGCCAGGTAAACGATGTTAACGAAACTGCAGTCGTTAGTGCAGCCATACAGGGCCTTCGCCCGGCCCGATGGCCGAGTACAATGCGCGGAGGCCAATCACGACAGTTGCCAAGCTCTTCGACAAAATGGACGAGTATGCGCGGGCGGAGGAGGATGCGCGAAGACGCAGATATCACCGCCTCGGCCTCGCCGTGAGGCGCCCGCGCGAGGTCGGGCGGGTGGTCCTCCTCGGCCGAGCCGAGCCGAAAGCTCCCGAGGAGGCCCTCCCGAGGCGGTGGGGCCGAGTGCGGAAGGCTCTTCACGGTGCAGCCTAAACCTCGGCGCCGCCGGCGGCGGCAGCGGCCCACCATGTCCTCGCCACCGAGGCGCCGGCAGGACCCGACCCGCGCCACGAGGGGACCGGGATCGGAGGGCGGATTTGATCTGCGGCGGCCAACCCCACGCAGAGCAAGAGCTCTGCACTATGGCAAGTGGTGCGAGGTACACGGCACGGCGATCATTACACAAGGGCATGCATTGCGGTGATGGAGCTGCGGAGGGTGGCGGCCGGATCTCGGCTCGCCGCCTCGGCCCCCGCGAAGCCCACGTGGGGCACCCAAGGGATGGCCCCATACGGGCCACCGCAACGAGGGCGCGAGCATCACACCGTCAACGTCATCACCGGAGGCTCCTCTTCAAAAGCCCCGGGAGCGGCCGAATCGTGGATGCCACCCGCAACATCACCTTCGACTTAAACGATGCGGGCGTGGAGTACCCTCACCAAGACCCTCTAGTCATCCAGCCCACATAGCATGCTGCGAAGTCGCGCGTCCTTGTCGACGGGGAAGCTCGCGAACATCTTACTCGCGAAGCCCTCGACCGCATGGCAATCCCCGGCCGGCTAGAGCAGCCAGAGCTCCGCTTCAAGGCTTCGGGGTCAACCGCTGCGAGCCACAGGGCACGTGTCCCTTCTGTCACTTTCCGTCGGGAGGGTAACAAGGGTAACATCCGGACCGAGCATGTCACCTTCGATGTCGTGGATATCGCACCACTACAACGCCCGTCTTTGGCGACCCGCCATCAACTCTTTCGAGGCAATCCCGCACCACGCCTTTTTGTGTGTAAAGCTCCCGGGCCCGGAGGGTGTCATCACCATCTTCGCGACGGGACTCGCCAGACGCGGCCGGCGGCAGCGCGCCCCGCATCGCCGGTGCATGCCCTCTCGGCGCGCCGGCGATGGGCCCTCCGCTCCGGTGGGCGCCCAAGCCTCGGCCCGGCGGCGCTAAGAAGGTGCCGCTCCAGGCGGAGGGGCAGTTTGTGTCCATTGGCGAGGGGCTCCCACCGGGGGTCGAACGGGAGCTGCTCCGAGTGCTTCAGAACAACGTTGACATCTTCGCATGGTCCCCGGAGGACATCAAGGGCGTAGACCGAGCAGTAATCGAGCATCGTTTGGCGGTCCGCCCCGACGCCAAGCCGGTCAAGCAGAGGCTCCGGCGTATGTCGATGGATCGGCAGCAGGCGGCCAAAGCGGAGGTGGCAAAGCTTCTTCGCGCCGGGGTCATCCGCGAGGTCCACCATCCAGAATGGCTCGCTAACCCGGTGCTAGTCAAAAAGGCCAGCGGGGCCTGGCGCATGTGCATCGACTTCACGGCACTCAACAAGGCGTGCCCGAAGGACAACTACCCCTTGCCGCGCATCGATCAACTGGTTGACGCCACTGCTGGGTGCGGACTCATGAGTTTCCTGGACGCCTATTCCGGCTACCACCAGGTATACATGGCCGAAGATGACGAGGAGAAGACCAGTTTCATCACACCACTTGGGACGTTACGCCCGCCGAATGCCCTTTGGCTTGACGAACGCAGCGCTACCTTCACCCGCCTCGTCGCCATTGCCCCGCCGCCACTCGGGAGGAACGTTGAAGCCTATGTCGATGACGTGGTGGTCAAAACTCGGCAAATTGCTCTACACGGCCGGGACCTCCAGGAGACCTTCGACAACCTCCGAAAGGCGGGCATCAAGCTCAACCCCGACAAGTGTGTCTTCAGGGTACAGGCGGGCAAACTCCTAGGTTTCCTCGTGTCCGGGCGGGGCATCCAGGCAAACCCCGACAAAGTAGACGCCATGCTGGGTATGGAACCGCCCAAGACAACGAGGGAGGTCCAGAGGCTGGCGGGCCGCATGGCAGCATTAAGCCGCTTCCTATCCAGGGCGGCGGAGCGGGGCCTGCCGTTTTTCAAGACACTCCGCGGGTGCGATGGATTTCGTTGGGACGGAGACTGCGCGAAGGCCTTCAACGAGCTCAAGCGACTTGGCAAGCCTCCCACTGGTCGCCCGACAAGAGGCTCCTCTCTGCTCTATCGCGCGTCGACCACCGCGATCGCGCCGTCCTCGTCTTAGAGGAAGGCGCCATGCAGCGGCCCGTCTACTTTGTCTCCGAAGCTCTTCAAGGCGCCAAGACAAGATACACGGAGCTTGAGAAGCTCGCCTATGCGCTGGTCATGGCCTCTAGGAAGCTTCGGCATTATTTTCTGGCTCACCCGATCACAGTGCCTTCCTCGTTCCCTCTAGCAGAGATGCTACACAACAAGGAGTCCACAGGGCGCATCGGTAAATGGGCCGACGAGCTCGCTCCCTTCTCCCTGACGTATGCTTCGCGAACGGCAATTAAATCCCAAGTCCTGGCGGATTTTCTTGCCGAATGGACCCCGCCGGCCCAACTCGGCCAGACGCACGATGATCCCGTCTGGACGCTTACAATCGACGGAGCTTACAGCGTCGCCGACGCGGGCGTAGGGGCGGTGATCATCACGCCCGAGGGACAGCGCTTGCTGTACTCGGCGCGCCTTGCCTTCCCCGCCACCAACAACACGGCTGAATACGAGGCACTGCTCTTTGGCCTGGCGAAGCTCAAGGCAGTCGGCGCGAGACGGGTGCTGGTCCGCACCGATTCGCGCTTGGTGGCCGGCCATGTGGACAAGTCATATCAAGCCAAGGACCCTGAGTTGGCCAAGTACCTCGCGGCGGTGAGGGCGAGGGAAAGGCACTTTTTGGGTGTCACCGTCAAGGCCATCCCCCGGGCGGAGAATGAGCAAGCCGACGCCCTCGCCAAGGCGGCCGACAAAGAATCTGCCCCGAGGGGGCATTCTACGACGTGTTAGCAAAGGCGGCCATCGCGCAGGACAACCGGGACGCGGCACTTGTCCACCGCATTGATCGGCCAGGAGATTGGCGAGAGCCCATTTTCAATTTCTTACAAGGCCTCGCCGAGCCGGAGGACCCTGCCGAGCTGCGACGATTGCAGCACCGCGCACGGTCCTTCCAGGTGTTCGAAGGGACACTCTACAAGCAAGGGGTTTGCGCGCGCTCTGCGCGCCTCTCGGCGAGGAGGAAAGGAGCTCTTGGCGGAAATCCACGCGGGCGTATGCGGATCCCACCTGGCACCAAGGTCATTAGTCGGCAAGGCGTTCAGACAAGGCTTCTACTGGCCGACTGCCATCACCGACGCCCAGGACCTCGTCCGTCGGTGCCAAGGGTGCCAGTGGATGGCGCGCATCATCCGCGAGCCCCGACAAGCCTCAACCCATTCCCGGTGTGGCCTTTGGCGTGGCGGGGTCTCGATATAGTAGGACCACTTGCCCGAGCCCGTGGGACCTCCGGTTCGTGGTAGTCGCTACCGAGTATTTCTCGGTGGCCGGAAGCGATCGCTCTGGCCAAAGTAACTTCTGCGGCCATACAGCGCTTCCTATGGCAAAAACATCATATGTTGCTTCGGGGTGCCTCGGGAGCTCACGGTCGACAATGGCCTGCAGTTCGATGCCACCATCTTCAAAGATTATTGTGGCAGCATGGGCATCACCCTCCGATTCGCCTCGGTAGGGCATCCCCAGTCCAACGGGGCGGTCGAACGGGTGAATGGCGCCATTTCTGCCGCCATCAAAAAGCGCCTGGTTGGATTGCCGAAGGGCAAGTGGCCAGCGAGCTTCACGATGTTCTATGGTCGCCGCGGCGGTAACCGCGAGCGATTCACGCCGTTTAAGCTCCTTTTCGGTGGCGGCGGTGGCGCCGAGGAAATCAAGGCCAGCTCGCGGAGGGTCCTCGCCCAAGCACCAAGAGGAGCGCCGTGTGTCCTGGACCTCCTCGGCGGGATACGGGCGACGCAGCCCACCATGTCGAGAAGTACGCGCGGCGGACAATGCGTGACGGGACCGCTCTATATGCCGCGGGGTTCAAGCACGGGATCTCGTCCTCAGTGGCGCTCGGCGAAACCGTTGGCAAGCCGGAGTCAAGTGGGAAGGCCCGTACATCGTGCGGAGGCATTGCCGAAGGGGCGTACCGCCTCGCCACGCTCGAAGGACAAGCCTTGGCACACATGGGCGCGGGCGGGTTGCGGCGATACTACGCCTAGAAGCGGGACAGAGCTAGAGCCACCCGGCCGTTGTTAGGCGATGCTCGCCCGAGCAAACGGGATTTCAATAAAGGTTGCTGTTCCCAGAACATCCCCTGTCCGCGCTGAGCAGAACAAAGTCCACGGACTCACGCACCAGTCCACGGACTTTAAATAAGACGTAGCATTGAGCCTAGCTCCGCACGCACTCTACGGAGTATAAATAAGACGCAGCGGGGGGACGCCTCCGCGCGCACTCTACGGAGTATAAAGAAGACGTAGCGTCGAGCCTAGCTCCGCACGCACTAGTCCACGGACTTTAAATAAGACGTAGCGTTGAGCCTAGCTCGCACGCCGCGAGTCCCGGACTATAAAGAAGGCGTGGCGTCGAGCCTAGCTCGCACGCACTAGTCCACGGACTTTAAATAAGGCGTGGCGTTGAGCCCAGCTCGCACGCGCGAGTCCCGGACTATAAAGAAGACGTGAGTCGAGCCTAGCTCGCACGCACTAGTCCACGGACTTTAAATAAGGCGAGCGTTGAGCCTAGCTCCGCACGCGCGAGTCCCGGACTATAAAGAAGGCGTGGCGTCGAGGGTTCGCCTCCGCACGCACCAGTCCCCGGACTTTAAATACTGCGTAGCGGCGAGGCCCGCCTCCGCGCGAGTCTCCGGACTATAAAGGAAGTCGTAGCGTCGAGGTTCGCCTCCGCACGCGCCACTCTACGGAGTATAAACAAGATGCACAAACCCGCTCTCGCGTCCGTGGCGGTAACACCAAGCATAAAGTACTATTTGGTCCCATTGTAAAAGCAAAGGGTTACATGGTCACAAGCGTAAAACCCGCACATCATCCCCTACCCTACCCGACCAACCACTCGGCCTTGGCGCGGTGCGAGCGAGCCAGCGCCGTCATCGCCGCGGCTGAAGGACCCTTCAAGCCACGGAGGAGGTCCCCTCCCATGCAACGTCTCGTTGCACGGCGACTCGCTGCACCTTCCCGGCGGCCCCGCATCCGTTGGTGGAAGTTGCGAGCTAGGCCCGATGGAGCGGATGGCGTCCGGCATAACCTGCAGTCGGTCGGGAGGGTCGATTGAGGATTCGCTAGCTCATGGGTATGCCTACACCCACGAGTATGAAGCAGGGCAAGGGCGAAGCACGCACCAACATAGCTGCAGTGCTCGCCAAAGGTTCTGGCGCCACAAAGAGCAACGCCGGCCCCCTCCTCGATCAGCCCGGCGTCTCGGCGGGGCCTCCGGCCTGTGCGTGGTATCCGGCACTCGGACGCACAGATCTCGAAGGGCCTGGTTCAGAGACTCCATGGCCCGCCATGCCGATATGGACACATTTTCCAAGGCAAGGCGGTTCTCGACAGCAGACTCCGCCAGCTGGGCGTTCTCCCTCTAGGGCGGCGATCCGCTGCGACGTAAGGCGCGCTCCCTGCCGCGGCGCTCGAAGCCCGTGGCGCAAGTTGTCGCGGCCGCGGCGTCCTCAGCGCGCAATTTCTTCATCCTTCGCGCGAGCGATGTTTGCTTCGTGAAGGCTGGCTTCCAGAGCCCTCCGCTCCCGAACGCGGGCCTCATCAAGGGACCGGCTGAGGGCAAGCGTCTAACAGAAGCAACAAATCAGCAGGCGTCCAGCAGTACCTTACAAGCCGAAGCGCACATACTTACCCTCATCTCGGAGGCCTGCACCGCGAGCGCTAGGAGGTCCCCCGCGCATGACGACAGCACCTCTCGGTTGAGGCCGTTGTCGGCACGCTCTGCGGCGGCGGTGAGGTCGCAAAATACCTCCGGGCGAGGGAGAAAGTCCGAGCGAGCGAGCCCCGGCCCCAACACGCCAGGATTTGTCGCGGCCACGGCCACGTCAGCAGCAGTGGACACCTGCGGGGCATCCTGCACGAGGCTCCCGACCAAGATACCTCCATTGCCGATCCTTCGCCACGTACGGGAGACGTCGTCTCGCCTGATGTCGGCAGAATGAGCGAGCAGATCGGAGAGAGTCTCGCGAAGTCAGGTGAAGAAAGGGACTCACACCTACCTCCTGCGCCCCTCGTCACGGTAGGAAGTGGCGCCGGGTCGACCACCCAGGGGGAGGCGGGCGCCTCGACGGTCGGGGAGAAGGTCTTCGGCGCGCCGGCCGCCGGAATCCGCGGCAAGGCCCCGCAATGTCGACCCCTCGTCGGGCGGCGGGACTGCGTCGAGGCGTTCGCTGTGGGGCACAGGCGATTCTTCCGCGGCAGCACCAGCTCCGGTCACCGTCGCCCCCACGGTTCCCTCGGTAGGGGGCACGCCCTCATCGGCCGCTGCGGTTGATAACGCACCGTCCCCCGTGGTTTGCTCGCCAGGAACGATGACACCCCCCGGGTTGACGGGTCCCAACTCAACGATAGCCGCGAGCCCGAGCACGGGCTCGTGGGCGTCGGCGAGGTGCCGGGGATCGCGCGCGGGCACCTCCGGCGAGATGGCGTGCCCACCGCCGTCGCGCGCCCCATCTCGGTGGGCTAGCGCCGGAGTGGGCTGCCGGAGAACGGGCGGCGTCGCAAGACGCCTCCCCGTAGGGCTATCACCGTCCTGAGCGCCTGAAGTCCCGGCAGGAAGCTCTTCCAGCACCACACGTTCGGGCACGGCAATGCCTCTGCCTCGCGAGTGCGGTTTATCCGCCTCGCTAGCCGCTTGACCGCGGCCTCGCGAGCCCGGTGCTCCTTAAGCGTGTACGGGCGAGGCGCCTCAACGCGCGCTCGCATCTTCTAGCCGAGCCATCAGGTAAGAGATCACGTCGCTAGGCGGAAGCCAAGCAGATGCGATGGCGCGCGGGCGACTTACAAGGGGCGGAGGGCGGAAGCGGCCGAGACACGGAGGATCGAACCCATCCTCGCGGGGCCATTACGCACAACATACTTCCCGGGAGGAGAGTGGCACCGCCATGCATCGTGAACTCCTCGGCTAGGTCGCGCCACGCTCATTCGGCGGCGACACCGGCGAGGCTTTGCGGCTTTCGCGTGTCGTCAATCTCCGCCTTGGACTCGGCGTCTTTGTTAGCGAGATCGGCCCCTCGGCATCGCATTCTCGCTCTTCTCGGTCACGGTGTAATAGAACCACCACGCGTCGGCCGGGACGCCATCGCTCGACGAGGCTGCCACGAGGAACAACGTCGCGCAGACGCCAGAGCACGAAGTCCACACCGCCGGTTGGACACCGCCCGCCAACCTTTCGGGTCGGCGGTGTGCGTCGTGCGGTGGCGAATAAGCTCATGTTGGGCGCCACCTCCGTCCGCATCGCCCACGTGAAGACGGCTAGGCGGAGTATCGCGTGGGGCGTCGGTTGGGCTAGCTCAACTTATAGGCCCGCGGACTTCGCCACAAACAACGTGGAGGGCATCCGAAGGCGGCATCGAAGAATGCGATGAAAACAATTGCCTCCAGGGCCCCGGGCTTCGGCTCCGTCTCGTCCCGCCGGGGTAAGCGAGCCCCATTGCGATCCACGATCTTCCCCTCATCCATGAGTCGTTGCAGCGTCCCTTCCGTCATGCGGCTCTTCCCCAGCACGCAGGAGCAGGAGCCTCCCGAGTGCTCCATCGCGTTCCACCGCTTGTTGGCGCGCGAGCTCCCCCGCAGCACCAGTTTGTACTCTTGGGAAGGGTGGGTCACCTCGCCCTGGCTAGGCAAGGAACCGCAGCGGGGGTGGTAGGTGGCGTCGTCAGGGCTAGCCATCGCTCTTCGCGACGAGAGAAGAAGAAGAAGCAGGCAAAGGAACAACTGGCGTGACAATTAACACGGGCGCAAGCGAAATGGCAAATCAAAAAGCAAAGCGAGAAAGGGTGCCTCCACCTCAACACTAGCGCCTTATAAAGGCCGCTCGCCTGCCTTGCGGCTCAGCACACAGACGGATCAAATTCCCAGCGATTCGGCTGTCCAAGATTTGGAAAGAAGAACCGCTGGGGCCTAGAGGGCCGCGCCTGGTAGGTGGACAAGCAGCACACAACGCCCCTACCTCTTCAACACGCGTCCAACTTCTCGGGGGACGAGGCGAACGGCCGCGGTCACGCAACCGCTCACATCCCACGGCGCACCAGTCGTGAGTCGCCACGTGCCCCACCTGCAGCATGGTAGGCGCGACGGCGCTCATGTACCGACTTTTGCGGGCGAGCGTCGGCGTAATTCCAGCCGCCATTAAAAGCGCACTACGAGGCGCAAGGTCACAACAGCCCGAGCGCAACCATACGGCGCCAAGCTCCGTCGCGATCGCGCCACCCATTCGAAGGTAGGGGCGGAGCGCGCGCGCCTCGCCCGACTAGGCGCGGCCGCGCCACCCGTTCGAGGGTAGGGGACGGAGCGCCGCGCGTCTACCGACCAGGCGCTAAGCCGCGCCACCCGTTCGAAGGATAGGGGACGGGCGCGCGCGTCGCCGACTTGGGCACCGGCTTTGCCGCCACCCGTTCGAGGGGTAGGGGACGGAGCGCGCGCCCTCGCCCGACCAGGCACCGGCCAGCGCCACCCGCTCGAGGGGTAGGGGATGGAGCACGCGCGTCTGCCCGACCAGGCGCCACCTTCGCCGCCACCCGTTCGAGGGGTAGGGACGGAGCGCGCGCTCGCCGACTTGGGCGCCGGCCGGCGCCACTCGTTCGAAGGGTAGGGGCGAGCACGCGCGTCTGCCGACCAGGCGCGGCCAGCGCCACCCGTTCAAAGGTAGGGGGCGGGCGCGCGTCTACGCCGACTTGGGCGCGGCCGGCGCCACTCGTTGAAGGGTAGGGGCGGAGCGCGGCGCCTCGCCCGACCAGGCGCCCGGCCGCGCCACCCGTTCGAGGGGTAGGGGCGGAGCGCGCGCGTCTACCGACTTGGCGCGGCCAGCGCCACTCGTTCGAAGGTAGGGGCGGAGCGCGCGCGCGCCCGACTAGGCGCCGGCCAGCGCCACCCGTTCGAGGGGTAGGGGCGGAGCACGCGCGTCTGCGCCGACCAGGCGCGGCCAGCGCCACCCGTTCGAGGGGTAGGGGACGGAGCGCGCGTCTCGCCGACTGGCGACCGGCCAGCGCCACCGTTCGAGGATAGGGACGGAGCGCGGGCCTACGCCGACTTGGGCTCGGCCGCGCCACCCGTTCGAGGGTAGGGGCGAGCGCGCGCGTCTCGCCGACAGGCGCGCGGCCAGCGCCACCCGTTCGAGGGGTAGGGGCGGAGCGCGCGTCTGCCGACTTAGCGCCCGGCCGCCGCCGCCCGTTCGAAGGGTAGGGGACGGAGCGCGCGCGCGCCTACTACGACTAGGCGGCAGCCTCCGCTACCACCATACCATACTTCAGGCCCCCCAACCACAAGCTTGGAGGAATTCACAGGCCGCAGGGGACGGAGGGGGCCAAAGGACTCGACGACATGGCTTCGGCCCTGTGAAGCCCTTCACCATGAGAGGCTCCTGTTGTAGGGGTGGCCCCCACCTAAATCCAGCAGGCCTGGTAGGAGATTATAAGGCCCAGAATAGGCCATGTGAAATGACATAACTGCCCCCAGGGGGGATAACCTGATGTAAGGGTATAACTGTAAAATCACTCCTCATGTGTATATATATATACGAGCAAGCCATGGGGAGGACCCAGGCCATTACACTTATCTTCATCACTCTCCACTACCATCTCTCTCTCTCTGTTTGGTTAGTAGCCACAACAAGGACCGAAATGGCGACAGAGGGGGGTGAATGTCGCTCGCTTAAAAATCGCCCCCGCGAAATCGTACACTAATTTTGCAGAATAAAGCAGCTCACATAAAAATTAAAACTGCTGAAATCTGGAACGCATGTGGTACTAAAAAATTCAGCATAAATCAGAGATTAACCAGTAAAAATTTCAGGTGAAAATATTGCAGTTTGATCTGCATGCAAAATGGGAGAAGATCAGCACAAAAGAAAAAAGAAGAAGGCTGTTTTGGCATCAAGAGCAGGAGCATTCGGATGAAACCATGCACCAAGTAAAAGAAAAACAAGCCTGCAGATTTCTTGCCGCAAGAAGCAGAGAACCAAAATTGCAAAGAAAGAAGTGCCCTGAAGACAACTGAAAGTGAACAAAGGTGCAGCCGAGAGGGACTGAAAAACTCAGAATCTTGGAAAATACTTCAGGCCTTCCAAAGGCTGAGGAAATGGGGGATTTCACTCTATCTTTTTGGCTCAAGGGAATACATAAACACTCTAATTACCAAGAGAGAGCTAGGGAACAAGGGAAACCAACTAAATCCAAGTATTTTCAGATTTGAGACAACGACTGAAAATTACAGAGTGCAGCCACAAAAATTCAAATTACTCCCTAACCAATGATCCTTTGACTTTGAAACTTTGAGGGTAACTCATGTATAGTCTCTGGACTCTAGGTCTCAAGTTTCAAGCCATCTCAAGGTGAGAAACAAAATCTGGACCAAAACCCTAGAAAATTCAGTAAACTTCAGAAGAGAGCACACAAACTCAAATTGCTCCCACTCCACAAATCCTTTGCACATGAGGCTTTGCAGACATGTTAGCAATATCAAAAAAGCTCCTCAGACCAAAAATCAAGACATCTCTTGAAGGGAATCGAGTTTTTCATCAAAACCCTAGAAATGAGTTCATGAACAGAGGACCTCAGAGTGCCAAATCCGAAATCAAAGATGGGTTGTTGGGATTTCTACTGATCAAATGATCTTTGGGCCACATCCCAACATGAAACAACCCATTTTAACACTCTCCAACACCAGACCAACAAGAAATCAAGAAACTCAAAAATCACCAAATGGAAGCATCGAAGAACAGAGAGCAAAAAGAGACTCAAGCACTGAATCAAACTCAAATACCATCATCTTGGATTGATAATGAGGAAGAGAGATACATGATTGCATAGAGTATCAGCTCATAACATCCCCACAACCCCATACATGCTTGGATTACAAGAACTCCCTCACTATCCCTCTCAAGAGCTCTCAGAACACTCACATTGGAGACATCGAAGGGAGACAGAGTCTGTATTCCACACCTACTCTCACCCACTAAAGAGCAAAGGGGAAACAACCTTCCCAAAGCCTCTTTTGACTAGTGTAAACCCTAATTCCCTCCAAATGCTCAAGTGGGCATGCATCCCCTCACATGTATTTATAGCCTATGGCTAACGGGTCTCCACCCCGTTACACCCGCTAAGTCCAACGGAGCCCGCTCCTGCTTGTGCAGCCACGCGAATTTCCCGATTCGCCCCTCGTGCACCTTCTGGGAAGCTTCCGCGCTCCTTGCCTCACACGCCTCGCAACCACCTCGAGTCCACGTCGTCTTCGACACATCCCGACCGTTCTGACGTCAGCGCCACCTGCGCCTAGTCCGGTCCACCGTGTCTCGCCACGACTTCGCCTCGACGTCCTGCAGTCACACAGACAAGAAACACGTCAAATAGCACCGCTCGATACATGAAAGCGTAAATAGCATAAGCACATCATACTTACTCATGCCGAAGTCCAAACCTGTCGAAACATCTAAATATGCAACCGAATCCCATACGACCAGGAATGACCAAGTCCGACCGAGTCCATTGCGCCACACAACGACTCGACTCCGAACCACTCAAACCAAACTCGATCAACCTAAACCACGGTCAATTACTCATCATACACATGTGGTCACCTCCACATGGTTCATCAGAATACCTGCCTGGTCACGTCCTACACAAGAAACTTTGCCCAGTGATCTCTTTTTGTAAAATACACTGTATTTTCTACTATGAACAATTCCTCGTTTGTGTATTTTACATAACATGTATGAACAGCGAACAGATTGATCTGCATGCATATTAGTTCTTTTCCTCTGCCCCAACCTATCTCTTATGTTTGCTCCTTCCGAGTAACCACAAAAGGAAAAGATTAGCAGCAGTTGTTTCAAGTATTGTGTACATACAACTAATCATTTAACTAAATTACCTCTAAGTAGCTAGAACCACGGAAGCCACGAAGCCGTCAAGATTGCTGCATACCTGTGTGCTGCAGCACTGGAGTATACTAATACTAAATGCCATCCTGAAGTCTCTACAGGTGCATATAAGATAAGCCTGTAATGACAGGTACAGAATATACCGAGAGGTATGTCGAAACCATTGACCTGCAGAAAGAGACAAGAGAAGTCCCCATCATGCATTGGTACGGATGCATTGCACATGGTACGAACAGAGATTGCAACTCATATCAATCTAATATGGTAGAGATAAATTCAAAAGTTCAGCAAAAAAGAAGTTGAAAAGAAATCTGCAATGGTTGCAATCTCCAAGGTGAAAAAAAGGCAAACCAACAAATTCTAATATATTTGGATCATAGATATCAACTTACGATCCAATAATCGCTATCTACCATGCTACATTGGCACTTCCTAGGAAATACTTCTGTACTTATAAAAACAAGTAAGAGCAGAATGCATCAATTTTCTGACAGTGACCGGTTATTTTGTCATTGGAAGCTGCTAGCCCACGCAATGGTGTAGCGTGAAGTTTCATGA
This sequence comes from Dendrocalamus sinicus, assembly GCA_036346575.1. NCBI lineage: Eukaryota > Viridiplantae > Streptophyta > Magnoliopsida > Poales > Poaceae > Dendrocalamus > Dendrocalamus sinicus. Next base: position 60,770 of record JAYEVI010000508.1, read on the forward strand.
TGTTTCTGCTATATAAAAGTTGGGATAGACTATTGCACAGGCGACTGAAATTTTTTTGTCTTTCAGTCACCTAAACTTGCACTTTGAGTCACCTGAAGTTGCACATGTATTTTTTGAGGGGGCTGCAATTTTAGTTGATTGAGAGTGCAATTTCAGGTCACCTGAAGTTGCACTCTGAATCACCTAAAGTTGCAGCTGTTTTTTTTGGAGGGGGCTGCAATTTTAATTCATTGAGAGTGCAATTTTAGGTGACTGAAACGTAAAAAAAATTCAGTCGCCTGTGCAATAGCAAAACTGATAAAAGTTTCACAAAGATTTTGGATTTCAAGGTTTGAAGTTTCAAAGTAGATTTCTGTACGTTTCACGAATAGTTTCAAAAAGGTTTTAGGTTTCGAGATTGATGCTTCAAGCAAGTTCCGTGCGTTTTGTGAAAGTTTCATACAGGTTTCAACATATTTCAAGAAGTTTCAAAGGAGTAAAAAATGAAACTTTTGAGTTCCAGATTTGTTTCAAGTTTCGAAAATTGGAAAACTTTGAGTTTCACAAACTGAAACTTCAAATTCGAAAGACGAGTTTTAGGTTTCAAAAAATTTAAACTTAAGTTTCAAGAAAGTTTCAAATATGAAACTTAAGTTTCAACGAGTTTCAAATCTAAAACTTAATGTTTCACCAAGTTCAGATACAAGACTTGGTGTTTCAGTAAGATTTCAATATGCAAGTTTGAAAAAGGAAGTTTTGGGAAGATTCCACTGATTGAAAAACGAGTTTCAAAACAAACTTCAGCAAAGTTCCACAAGATACTAAAAATTCAATCAAGTTTCACAAAAGAAATGACTAAGTTTCACATGCTTGTAATCCATGGCCATGCTCGACATCGGACCTCTATTCCTTTGTGGCTGAAGAACTCGCCACGCCCACGAACCAACCTGTGTAATGAACAAAAGTGAACTCATTTGTCTATTCATCCTATTAACTAATTAGATTCCTAGTCATCGGAGCCAGCCAGGATTTTCCGAGGTAAGCAGTCGCAACTCTTCGCGCTGACTGTCCATTAATTGTTTGTAAGATAATGAAGCAAGCCTATTTTATGCATTGCGCGAATCAAATTTCTACACAAAGTTACTTCTTGTAAAAAGTACAAAACTATTCTGATTTGATGTAGCCCTCTAGAAAGGTGTGTTTTGTCAACTTAATTGCCAAGATCCAAGGGTCCTGAGTGGTGGATGCCATAGGCAAATAATAACAGCGAATCATTCAGTAAGGTACACACTCTAGGTACAAAGAAGCATTTAATTATTGGGTTACCGTGCCGATCTCTATGATTACTATATAAAAAGCTCAATCATTTCGTTGAACTTTCTACAGTAATTACAAAGTTAACATTTTATTCGATATTAGCTAGTTGAGAAGATTTTTTATTTTCCATCTTTAGTGTGGTAATTGCAGAGGATGCACTGCTACATTTGTCATCTGATACAAAGTAATGACAACTCTTCAAAGGAAGTAATTCTAGACATGTTAAGAAAGCCCAAAACAGAAAACATAGTAAATTCATTAAGGAATAAGTCTACTTTATTCGTTAGACTCTTGCAATAATCTAAGTCATCCAACTGCAAAAATAAATGTTTTACCAACCCCCCAAGTATCAATACCGTTTATTTTACCCCTCTGAGGCCATCCGAAGCCAGTTTTGCTCTAACATGGCGCCAAAGTGGCAATGGTTTTAATATGTGGCCTAGTTTTAGGATGACACGACACACAATTAGCATTATGAGGAGAAAATATAATGTATGACCCACATATCATGTTCCATGATCAATTCCATTCCATTTCTTCTCTCTCCCTCCTCTCTCTGCATCTTCATCGCCGCCGCCCCATCGAACTCTGCTGCTAGGCCAACCGAGCCACCACCATTCAATCGATGTGGTGCACCAGATCTACATAGTGGTGGTGGAGCTCACGGGGGCCAACGACGACACCGATGGTGGAACTCGCAATCTGTGGTGTCACACCTCGAGGATGGCGGTGGTGACACACGCTAGGGATGGCAACCACGTCAATGTGCCTTGGTGAGGGAGAGAAGAAGCTTCTTGCGTAAGACATGTTGCGGGTTCTTTGTGTTCTTCCTCACCTTCGACCAAAGCCCTCTCCACCCATCCCTCCCATTCCCTACCTTCATCACCATCGCCTCCTACTGTTGTTGCTTGCTCCGTCTCCAGTGGCCTAGATCCATCGCCATTGAGACTACTACTGTGGCTCTGCTTCAATCCCCCACGATGATGGCCTAGATCTACCCACAACTCTCGGCGACCGTCGTGGAGAGGTGAGGAAGCTGGCTCCCCCAACTCCGGCCACTCCTGGTCTTACCCGATACGCTTTGAGCTTGGATCCATCGGCGTGGCTCACAGGAAGAGCTTGTGGCTGGGGGGGCTAGCAGCACGGCTCATGACTAGGGGAGGCAGGCGACGTGGCTCAAGGCTAGAGAGGAGTCTTCGCTACTCGTGCTCAGGAGGAGAAAGGAGGTGCTCAGGGACGAAAAAGAAAAGAAATGAGGAATGAGAAGGAAAAGAAAGAGGAGAAGAAAAATAAAGAAAACGGAAGATTGTTTTGTTAACTCAGCTGTACATGTGCACGTGACGGGGACACCATGATAACAAAACTTGTCCGCGTAGATGCCACGTCACCAAAACCAAGGTGGTTTTGGTCTTAAGGAGCTAAAGTGAATAGTATTAACAGTTAAGGGGTGTCTAATATCTGGTGGCGATGATGGACAATGATAGGCCGATGTGATCGTGGCTTGGCTAGCATGGTTGCCGTCAGTGGATGGCGGCGGGCCGATGTGAGAACCGTGGTCATGGTGGCTGCCAATGGATGGTGCGTGTGGTGAGCACAACGTTTGGTGATGAGGTCAAGCGTGGCGGTGGTGGCCTACACAACAGTCTACGGTGGCGACGCAGGGCAATGGGGTGGCGCGGGCAGTAGTGGCCGAGGTGTAGAAGCCAAGGCGGGCAACATGGATGTGGGCAGCGATGACAATGGGCAACATGGAGGTGAGCCACGGTAATGACGAGCATTTGGAGGTGGGCAACACCGTGGAAGCCACGGTGGCGACATTGACAAAGATGACGAACGGGCGATGCAACCACAACTTGGGTCGGCGCTGGTCCCACAAATAGTGTATTTTTGCTTGTTTTTGTGTGTTGCACTGTGTGCCCAAGCATAGTCTTGCATGAGACCCTATTTCCCTCTCTCTTCTTTAATTCCCTCTCCACCTCAGCACAAATCCTAGTTGACATGCTAATTAATGCTATGAGCATTGCTGAATAAGATCCATTGTGAGTGCCCTAAGCATCATTATCATAAACCTTCTCAAAATTATCCTTTGTGAAATACAGGAAAATGTTTTGTACTTCCGGGATTAAGTGTTGCTATTAACCATGTTTGCGATGTATTCCACATAACATGGTAGGTACCTTTTCTATTGTCTGCAGAATGTTCATATTGAGTCGGGGTGAAAATGGAATAGATAATTTTTGACTGATTCAGACAAAAACGAATTTAGATTGTCTTAGATCGGATTTCCTTCGGATAATTCTCGGATCGGAAATGAATACGGATTTTTTTTCAGAAACGAATACGAATACAATAAATCTGGTATCCATCAAATATGAATACAAATATGGACTATCTGGATAATACAAAGCTGAATATCTGGGACTTCAGCCCAATTGCCAAACATAGGCGGCCACACACAGATGCGGTCACTCACAAATACAATTCATTCGGTCGTTCCTCAAGCAGTCAAGCCGCCCTGGCCTCTCCGCCGGCCACCTCACTGACCTCCGCCGCCCATCTCTCCTGGCGCATGGGAAGGCCTCGAGCCCCGTTGAAGCAAGCCTTGTTGCACACCACCACCACCACCACCACCACTGCAATCACCAAACAAGCAACAAATCTAATCCTCAAATTAGAAATAAATCAAAAGAATAATAGGCCTAAGAAAGTAAATTGTAGCAGGGATAAATCCACCTGGTGAGGAGCCTGAGTCGGGAGCGACGTCGCAGAGGCAAAGCCGGGCTGGAGGCGATCGGGAGGCGTGGCGGCCGAGCAAGGTGGTGGTGCACAGGAGACCAAAAGAGCGGGTGCTAGAGGCCAGGAAACCAGGCATAGGTGGCTATAGGCCAGTGGAGCCAGGAGTGGCGTCCATTTGGAGCTAGAACCAAAGAAATGGGAAATGGAGTGAGAGGAAGAGAGGAAGCAAGAATAGGGAAGGAGAGGAAATTTGGGGAAGAAGGGGTAAGGGAACCAATGAAAGGAATGGCCACAAGTGTTTGACTGACTAGAAAAAGAATGGAGTGGGAAGAGAGAGAGAGAGAGAGAGAGAGAGAAGGAAAGGGATAAGGGATAAGGGATGATGGCTCTAGCCATTCGGCTGAACAAGGGTAGGAAGAGAGAGAGAGAGAGAAAAGAGAGCAAGAAAATAAGAGAAGGAAGAGATTAAACACACGCACAATAGAAATCTCCTTCATGATTATTTAATCCTAACCATTTCGTTGCATGCTAAATTGCTCCATAAAATTTTTCTTATCTTGTTACATTCCAAAACACCATTAGCAAGTATTTATGATAAAGTAAGCACCGTCTGTAGATTAAAATTTAGTGCGTACGGATTAAATTGGTGTATTGCTACTTAAAATCATTCTGACGCAAATTTAAATACCTAATTAATTTTGTTGGTCACATGTAAATGGTAGAACCCCTTTAAGAATTATTTAGATGTGTAAGTGACATCCAGAGATTTAGAATCTGTATGCGATTAAATAAAATCACGTGCCGCGAATAAATAAAATTACGCGCAATGATTAAACTTTAACGTGATGATTAAAATAGCAACTGAGTTGTAAAAAACTACTAGCATTAGAAATAAAATTTAAGGATCACACGGGACACTTTAGTGCAATTTATTCAATTATTTAGAACATATTATATTCTTCGGCACCGGTACATTAAACTATAGCATACTAACTGCAAGGCCACTTTTATCTGACTAACCTTGGGACCCCGAACTTCGATATAAACTCAGGCAAGCATTCCTTTGAATGTGTAATAAGAGTATCTTCAATAAATAACTATTTACCTATTAAATTACTATCACCCCGCATAAAAAATGAAATCATATTTTAATCCGAATAAATGTGATGAGAAAGAAAAGAAAGATATTTGGGTTCCTCCGCTTAGTTATACTACATACCTATGTGGATAATATAATAACCTCGATAGAGTTGCTGATTTTGCCTGTCTTCTAATGGAACAATGGTTTATACGACCTGTACGGTCCATTAAACTAAGTGTTATGTTTGTGATGAACTAATTAATACAGCTTGCTAGTGCCAATGTTATGTGTGGTTGCTGAAAATACGAACAATTCATAAATATTTGCATCAAACGAACTAGTTATATGTTTCATTAATTTCTGGCATACAATTTAAAGGATTTTTACGTTCCAAAAAATATTCGTCACCACATTCGTTTCGATTCATATTCACTCCGTATTTTACATTTGTATTCGTATCCAAACTATTTGTATTCGTATCTGCATTTGGTAGAAATATGAAAACAAATATGGTAGAGCCATTATCCGTCTGTATTTGATCTGCTTTCACCCCTAATATTGAGTACAAATATATACCTAAACAACTATCAAGTATCAAGTACTCAAGGAAATAGGTTTTTTGTTGAAACTTGAAAAGCTAGAAAGTTTTCAGTGATACTGACAAAATATCAGCTTTTTATGCTGAAATGATTGTCTTCAAGAACACACAAAATAATTGGATCCTCTGGTATTCAAGTCAACAAGGAAATTACACTCATTAAAATTCCAACAAACATTTCTCAAGTATCATTATGCACTATTTTGCATGATTGATGAATACACATCATTGTGTACAATTTGCAATATAAACCTGACCTGTTTATACTTACTATGTATTCACCACATGAAACAGGACAATTGGGTTCGGACATTGCGTTTAGCATTCCAATGTATTAGAGTGATATATATGGTGACATCAGCACCTCACCACTTTGTGTATGCAAGCACCTTCACAAGTGGCATCAACAATGTCGATGGCCTCTATGGAGTTCTATCACTTCACTACTACAAAATAAGTTATACTGAACGTCTCATCACAGACAATTCATGTGGAGTCATCTGTGCTTATATTATTACAGACAGTTTATGGTTAAAACCATCTCTGAAACTATTACAGACGGTTGGGTTTAAAAGTCGTCTGTGATATACGTATTATCACAGACGGTTTTTAAATAGAACCGTCTATGAAACTATTACAGACGGTTCGGATAACAAACCGTCTCTGATATGTGCATTATCACAGACGGTTCATATAACAAACCATCTCTGATAATGACACATCACCGATCCATGGCGTATGCCCAGGATTTCAATCTCACCCATCCATTCTCTCCACATCGGATGGCAGGCACCAGTTCCTCCCATCACTCGGCCCTTATTAATTACTCCCCATCTACCTTCCCACCGCTCGGCCCTTATTAATTACTCCCCATCAACCTTCCCACTGGCAGTCACGCGTAAGTTCATCCACTATATAGCTACCTCTCTTCGACAACGCCGATCGACTACCACGGTGAGCTAGTGCCTTCGTTGTGACACCACGGTCGATTGCATAGCACACTCTTATCGTAAGTGTCATAAGAGTGTGTTACGCAGTCTCGCCGCCGTGCCACAAAGGTGGCGCTACCGCTGCCTCTCCATTGCCGATGATATCTGGCCGTCATTCGATGCATCCAGCTTGTTCCTCGACGATGCCGAATACTGCCGTGAGCTAGCTAGCGCCTCCGTTGTGACACCTCGGCCAAATACAGAACACACTCTTGTCGTAAGTGTCATAAGAGTGTCTTCTGCATTCTCACTGTCATGCCACAAAGGTGGCGCTACTACTGCCTCTCCATTGCCGATGATATCTGGCAACCATTCGATGCATTCAGCTTGTTCCTCTACAACGCTAACTACCGCCGTGAGCTAGCGCCTCTGTTGTGATACCTCGATCGACTGCATAACACACTCTTGTCGTAAGTATCATAAGAGTGTCTTGTGTAGTCTCACCGTCGTGCCACAAAGGTAGCGCTACCGCCGCCTCTCCATTGCCGGTGATATCCGGCAGCCATCCGATGCATCTAGCTTCTACTGTCTGCTAGGATCTCTACTTCTTATATATTCTTGCCGTGTTAAAGAGTTGAGTTCGTTATATTGTTATGATGTAATGGTGGATTCTAATCTTAATGAAAATGGAATGTGCTATTGTGTTTGCCACTGTATTTGTTTGTTTTCAAAGGTCATAGGTATAAGATGAACTATCACAGACAGCTTGTGCTATAAACCGTTTAGGAAGGACTAGCAATCACAGACGGTTGGTATATAGAACCGCCTGTGATGTGTGAGTATCACAGATGGTTTTTATTTGGAGCCATCTATAACACTTTTCTGCACAGACAAGTCTAGTTACAAATTGTCTGTGTTGTCTTTATCACAGACGGCTCAAAAACCATCTGTGATAACGTCTGATTATCACTGACACATAAATACAGGCGGTTCAGAAAATCATCTGTGATGGCAGTTCCGAACCATCTGTGATGACCCTTTTTGTAATAGTGCTTATTTCTTACAGCATTATTCTTCTACCTCTATGGCGATTGTGCTGCATGCAAATGACAATGGGCATGGTAACTGAAATGTCCCAAAATTTCAATCTATTGAATTTTTTCTTGAAATTTGGCAGAATTTGATTTCTTGCCCACTTCGGAAAGTTTCCAACCCATTCCGCTTTCTTTTTCCAGATTTTCGCCTTCTACTTGCCATTAGCGCCTTCTAGAAAGCTGCCTCCTCCCCTGTGCTCACTGTCACGCGCTTGTTTGCCCTTCACTGTTGCCGCTAGCGCGCCTGGCCAGCTCGCCACTCATTCGCCGTTGCCACAGGCGTCAAACACTAGCACAGTGCTTGCTACCTCTTCTCGACCGGGCCTTAATGGCCCATCACCTTGCCTCTCTGCCCGGTTTTAGTGTAACCTTACTTATCTTTAAAAAAGGTAGGAGCTTTGGTAAGGATTCTTGCGATCCTTGGTTAAGATAGGTTCTTGAAACTCTAAGTAAGGTGTATACATAGTTACATCTCATTTGACTATGGATTTTAAGAGTTGTATCAAAAGTAGTTTGGATTCAAGCTGATTTTCTGTTCTGGGAACAGGGTGCGGTTAGATCGCTCCTTGGCCCGGTCAAACCGCCAGTTTGCCATCGGTCATACCGTAAGGGCATCACCGGTCAGACCGCAGCTTTGTGGCTGGTCAAACCAACCAGGTGCAAGAGTTAGGCACTTTGGTTTTTGAAGTTGTTGCTTTGTTCTGGACTTTCAATTATGATCTTCATAGCTTTATAGCTACTAGAGTGATCCTTGGCTGCAGAAAGGAGTGGTCTATATTCTCGGAAAAATTGAAATTAAGGCAGGGCATAATTCTTCATTTGTCAAGAAGATTGTTGTCAACTACATGTACTCGTTCTTGAGGAAGAACTTCAGGCAAGGGGAGAAGGCTTTTGCACTCCCAAGGCAGCACGTGCTCGAAGTGGGAACGGTATATGAAATCTAAGCAAAAACCCCGAAGATATTGTCATCGTGGTTTCTCCTACTGTTTGGTATTGATCCGTGCATGTTTACGTTTACATTCTCTTGAGCACATCTTGCACATCCTTTTGTAGAATTGGCATTTGCTTTCAAGAATCTCTAATGTATGGCCTGCGAAGGTCGCACCTGATGGCATGGTTTCTGCACGTACTCCTAAGCTTGTGATGCTGTGGACATTGTGTGTGAACTGTTTTGTGCAGTATATACCATGTAATTGAGTGATAAATAAGTGTTGCTTTTGCAAACTGGAAATCATATGCTTTTGTCTTAAACAACAATGCTCTTACCCCCCCTTTTTTTTGGAAGCAGCCTACTCGTTGCCCTAGACACTCGGTTCTAATTCTAAGGTGGCATTTAGCTCATCTTTCTGATTTTATTTTCTTCGCTCCGACATATACACCCAAACAGATCCCCGTTCACCAGGCAGCAGTAAATAATATAATGCCTATGCACAGACTGAAGGAAGCACGCAGTCGCGCTCCATGGCATGTCAGTATATATGGCACAGGACGACAATCATATGCTAATAAAACGGCAACTAGCAAAGCATTTCGATAAAGAAATGGCGCAGAGGTAAGCGCACGCGCGGACGCGAACCCAAGACAAGCGTTCCCCATCAACACACTCTCTCGGGCAGATCGTCGAACAGTTGCCCGGCGTGAACAACGACACCACCGGACCGAACAGGGAACAGCGAACCGTCTGCCCGGAACCCTCACGGCCAGGTGAAGTAAACAAATGCGTAAATTTTGCGTCGGGGGAGAGAAACGCACCTAAGAATTGGTGAAGAATCCATCGCCGAAGGCGACGTAGCACGCGGTGGTTCTCGAGGAGGCCCAGGCCCGGACTTTGATTAGTGCAGAAGATTTTGATCGCACTTGAGCAGCGACCTGCCTGCAATGCGAAGGGGAGCTTGTTAATCTGTTAACACACACTTGAGTTGCCTAAGACGAGGACGAGGTGATCAAAGATGCGACAACACGATCTGTGCAAGACGGTTTATTTTGAGGCAGGAAGCTCGGCCGGGTAGAGGCTTTCTATCAATTTCGCTTCTATCAATCGGGCTTTCATGCTCAGGTCTACTAGAGGCACTGTTTATGCGCGCGCTGCAGAGGGAATCCAGTGCAACCTGTACGACGATTTGTTTCTGTACGGGGTACAGTTGAGAAAATGATTACGGCTATGATTCGCCCCGTTCCAAAGTCATAGTATGGTTCAGTGATAAGTAGAAAACATGCATGGCCATGATTTGTCCTTCACCGTACGTACGGGCATCACTAATGGGCTGACGTAGAGTTGTTGGGTGGATTAATTCAGTGGAACCGAAATTTGGTCCCTCTACAGGCGTGTTCTTTTACACTACAAACTTACAGTTTTTGTCTATGATTTTTAAATTGGCAGTGGACTGTGAAGACGTCGATATGGACGGTGTAGGCGATTTTAAGTTCGAAAAGCTGTTTGAAAAATTCGCTTCAAAAAGTTATTCCAATTATTTTGATTTTTAGAGAAGCTAAAAGACCAAAGAAACAAGACCACGTTTCAAGAAAGCGCGGTGAAATTCGAAACTACCCCTTACACATGTTCGGTCCAATGACCCAGGTGGCCGCCAAACAAGATGATCCATCCTTCCGAGGGGTCGATCGAGCACGCTAGCTTCTTAGGTCCACGCCACGCCATGCGACCAGCCTCAGGTCCCGTCCTGTCCTGTGCCTCTGTTGAGTGACGTTCTGTCCGATGCCTACGTGGTCGCCCCTGTCCTCCAGCCTTGCTCCTGCCCTCTCTTTTGTGTGCCTTCGTCCTGTTCCCCAGCGTCGCCGCTACTGTTCATTCTCCTTCCCCGGCATTTGCTTCTTACCCCTCTACACCTCGGACCAAACAAGCTACTGGGTATCTTCTTTTCAACTTTTAAAAATTGTTTTTAGCTTTTCTACAGTAATTAACTTTCAAATGAAATGTATTTTTAAGGTGGAGTCTACAAATTGATTACAGTACACAATATAGCAACTTCATTTATATCGGCCAAAACTACGTGAATTTCTGTTATTCCGTACTCTCTCACACAAACAACCTAAAAACCATAAAATATAAGTCAAAGTAAAAATGAATAAACCTACTGCTGGCTAATGGCCGACCACACACCGTCAACGCCTGCCTCGTGTCTTGTCAAGTAGCATTGATTTTGTGGTGTCTGTATATAAAAAAATGAGTTTTCCTCACACAAACAACCTAAAAACCATAAAATATAAGTCAAAGTAAAAAAGAATAAACCTACTGCTGGCTAATGGCCGACCACACACCGTCAACGCCTGCCTCGTGTCTTGTCAAGTAGCATTGATTTTGTGGTGTCTGTATATAAAAAAATGAGTTTTCACATCACAAGTATTGGAATCTGCAACCACTAATGATGCAGATATTAAGGGTCCAATCTAGAGTTTATACATCCCAAGAAGGTCGCTAGAAATAAGCACAGATGTCGCTACAAGTCGAGAACCCCGATTTTTTTTATTTTAGCCTTTTTTTAAAAAAATATTCACATTTAGACCTTTGGTAGTTTTAATTCCATTTTTGAACCCAAAGGTTGGCGCCGTGAGACACGGCGCCGAGGTAACACGTCTCGGCGCCGTGGTCTATGGCGCCAAGGTCGCAGGCCCGCTCCAGCGTGCCGGCCTGCGTGGCGCCGACGTGGCAGGCACCTCAGCGCCGTGGATCGTGGCGCCGAGCTTGGTGCCAAGAGTAGTGGCGCCGAGCTCGGCGCCGTGACTGGTGGCGCCGAGGTGTGAAACATTCAGAAATTGGATAGGCGCCGTGACTGGTGGCGCTCTAGCTCGGCGCCTTCAAAATAATCCCTAGCTTTTGGAAACATTCAGAAAATTGATCAACTGTGTGAAACACAATTTTCTATTAATTTTTTGATGTTGTCATGTTCAATCTGAAAATTTCGGGTGCTAGTATGATAATAATGTTTGTAAGGGAACTCCGATGGTCAAACACTAATTGTTAGAGAAGGGGATAATGGTGTTGCTTTTTCATGGAATTCAAAAGAGCTAAAATGGGACAAGGTAAGAACCTATGTGCCTTAGACTTTTCCATTATATTTCCCTTAAGTAATTATGTTGCTATCTCAAATCACATGGTATAATCTGCGAAGTTGAGGATATAGTTTAATGTCGTGTTGTTCTTTTGCAGACATTTATGTGCTTGAAAATGTGAATTTTCTATGTAATGATTTACAATTTTGAACTGAGTAGTCATGATTTCCCTGTTCTTTTCTATATGCAGACTAATCCATTCGACCTGTTTGAGATATTCTTTGGAGCAAGCATGGGTGGGCAACATTATGCACTCTATTAAATTGTAGTTTTGTGAAGCACCGATACGCAATACCGTCATACCGATAGTCTCAAGTGCAGTCGATACAGCTAGGCAAACACAATAGAGTGCATAATAATAGGATTACATAGACCGTAGATAACATAAAGAAATGCAACAAGGGTGTCTAATTCTCGACTTCCATGGCTTCTCCCTAATTCAGCAGAACATTCTGAGCACGTGGCACGTGGAACTCTGTACTTCTAATGTTCATAACTCGACCACTAGTCCTAACATGCCATAGGGAATATAATTTGCTGGGTCTATTACATTTTGTCTACTGGGTGTAGCGTGGTTGTTTCCCCTTTTTCTCGCGCCCTGAAGATGGCTTCACTGCATCCTTCGTCCTGTCACTCTTGGTCTTGAGAGCTGCCTCACGAGCTTGAGAGCTGCTCCAACTTCTCCTGGAAGAACTTGACCTCAAGCATTCGAGCGACCTCCTCGAATAGAGGAAAGTTATCCTTCGTACCATCCTTACGGAGTAGATTCTCGGCAAGATGCCGAGTGCACCAACGGTGGTGCAAAGCTGGATACCCCAGTATCTGCTCCTGTATGGCAGCAAGTATGCCCTGGTGTCTATCAGATATGACACCAACCGCCCTACCAGGGCCAACCACGTGCCTCCGAACGAGCCGCAAGAACCATCCCCAGCTGTCTTTGTTCTCCCTCTCAACCAAAGCAAACGCCAAAGGAACCAACGCGTTGTGCGCGTCACAGAAATGGCTATCGAGTGTGCCCGGTACTTGCCAAGAAGAAATGTACCGTCAATGGACAAGACGGGACGACAATGCCGAAGGCCTCGATGGATCGAGCAAAGCACCGAAAGCACGGAAGAATATCGCATCCCATCTTGTGTCCATTCATTTGGTTTCGGAAGTACTCATAATGCATGCTGGATTAACCGCTTTGATTGCATTGAAGAGGCCGCAATCGCAAGTACCCATCTTCCCAGTCCCCATATATCATCTTCCAGATGCGTTGCTTTGCCCTCCATGCTTTTCCATACCTTATCTCGTATCCAAATTTCTCCTTAACAATCCCAGCAAGTGTCTTCACCTTCATATTGGGTTCTCCCTTTACTATGTGCCACAGTGACTTGGCAATAATTGTAGAGGTCAACTGCCGATGCTTCTGTTTGAGCTCTGCTTCGGCACAAGTGTGTGGGCCAACGATTCTTGTGATCTTGAACTTTCCCGTGTCCTTCTGTTTCCTAGCACAAACCCTCCATTCACATGTTTCCTTCTCGCACACAACTGTGTACCTCCGCTCCACATAAGAATGCCTCACCTTGAATGGCCTTTTACGAATCACTGAATACTCCTGCAGCCACCTTTTCAATGCAGACAAGTCCTCAAACACCATGCCCTTCTCAATTGTCATGCTTGACCCGGCCTCAGGAGCATCTAGCAACTCGTCATCCCTTCCTTCTGCATAAGCCTCATGAGAATGCCTAAGATCGCTGAATTCATGAACTGATGGATCCCGGCCAGGGCAATAACGCCTGATCAGCTCAATATCACTTTCGGTCAGCTCTCCAAAAGGGCGGTCATCATCAGAATCAACGGCCCTTGCGATCTCGTAAGGCTCCAGATCATCCACAATTTGAACATCCACACTGTTGGAGTCCCTGCAGACTTCTTCAACGTTGCCAGATGGAGCAACGGGAGGAACACCCACATTATCAGGAATGTCTCCTGCATCATAAGCACGAAAACGATGGGATTGAGACAAAAGAATGGAATGACAGGAAAAGGCTAAAGTGTTGCTCGACACTTACTGGGATGGTTCTGGGTCAAAGGGATATCCTGAGGGGCCGCCACGACATCATCAGTCCGACATTCAACTCGAATTGGTTGAGAAATCTGAACATCGTTCGGGGCAGATAGAGCATCGGGCACCTCAGGCACTTCTTCCACATCCACCGCAAGGTCCGGTAACGGAGGATCAAAGGGTGCCTGATCACCTAGTTCTGGTGAATAACCATGAGGGGTGGGATCAATGGACACCTTCCGCACAACAAGGTCCAAACATTGGAACTCATTCCTCATAACCAATTTGACATATTTGTCCCACTGATCCTCACAACCAATTAAGATCAACCGCCTTAGAATTGTGTCTTTCGAACCGAAGTGAAGTAACCCCTCAACTGTGATGCTCTCCTCGTTTGCATGACAATGTAGCTCCTCCCGGGTCCTAGCAACCAACTCACTAAACGACGGCCGATCACTGAATATCAGAGGCACCCTTTGCATTTCAACAAATCGAACATTTCCATAATCATCACTTGTCACACTGCCTCCATGATATAGGGTGACTAGGTTGTCCATCTAGTTCATACAGAAAACCAAACTAATAAGTACCTTTAATCGAAATTGGGTACTAGATAGTAACTAATAAGTACCTAGTCACTAACTAAATGCTACCTAACTAACTGGCTGACTACCTAAGTACCTAAATTAACTAACTACTACACTATAATTGCTGCTAATTAACTAACTAAATTGCATGAGTGCAATCTACATTTCATGAGTGCTATATTTATGACACACAGTGATTATCACTACTGACTATCAAAAAGATTATGAACATTTCAATATAAAAAATCAAACCATTGTATCTACTACTCAAGGCAGTGAGCATGTATCTAACATATATGTATCAGGTATGTACTACCCAAATCCTAAGTACAATGGCAATCCACTCATATGGAGAAAATAAAGATCTACAGTGATAGTGAGCATGAACATTGGCTTCATATATGTTGGATATATTGGAAAATAGGTAGCCACAACAGTGAGCATGAACACCAGATCTATGAGAGTGAGCAATCAATCCAGATTTCATTTCAGTTAGCTTGCAGAAAAATAAGCACAGTGAGCATGAACATTGCCATATTTCACTAGAATAGAAATGCTAAGTACTATGAGAAACTACTCACATGGAGAAAATCGGATGGGGCGGGCGGAGCCGGCGGCGGCGCGGCGGACGCGGTGGGGAGGCGGCCGGCGGCGCGGCCGGACGCGGCGGGCGGCCGTGGCGGGAGGCGGTCCGGGAGGCGGCGGGGGCGGACGCGGAGCGCGCCACGGCGGGAGGCGGGCTTGAGGCGGCCGGTCTTGGAGCCGGCCGGCGGGGAGGCGGCGGCCGGGGAGGCGGTGGGGCTCGGCCGCCGACGGAACGCGGGCGGGCGGGAGGGAGGCGGCGGCACCACGGGCGGCGGTGGGGAGGCGGGCAAGAGAGAGGGAGAGGGAGAGGGAGAAATGAATGAAAGATTCGGCCGAGATAGAGGGAGAAAGGAGAAGGCCGCGTGGGGCCCGCTGGCCAGCGCTCGGCGCCAAGATCCAAGGCGCCGAGCTCGGCGCCGTGACTAGTGGCGCCGAGGTACTTGCCACGCAGGCCGCCACGCTGGTGCGGGCCTGGGACCTCGGCGCCATGGACCACGGCGCTGAGACGTGTTACCTCGGCGTCGTGGGTCACGACGCCGACCCCTGAGTCCAAAAACGGAATTAAAACTACCAGATGTCTAAATGTGAATATTTTTTAAAAAAAGGTTAAAATAGAAAAAATTCGGAGAACCCACCGAGCATAGACACGACAAAGAGGCTGATGCGCTAGGATTCGCTTTTCGGCGATGCCAAGAAGGTCTCCAGCATCAGGTGCCATGGCTTCGAGGTCTGCTCCTCCACGTGCACCTCGGTTATCATGTCGCATGCAACCATGCTCCCATCTCCGGCAGAATATTTTGACAGTAATATATGAACCTTTCGGGTGACATACTGACATGCACAGGGAAGCCGGGCACGGATGCTACATCTTGCATTTCAGAGTATCGGTGTAGGATCGCCTATAGGAGAGGGATAAATAATTGCAGCGAAATCTTTCTTTCTTTTGTAATGTCTTTGAACCTGTCTAAAAAACAGAAAACCAAAAAACAAAGAGACGGCAAGGAAAAATTTTTATTTTTTTTCCTCAGTACTGTAGCGTTTGTGTTCGGACTGTTGGAATTTTCCTTGATACGTGATGCACCCGCAGCAGCAGTTTCTCGCCTGATGACTAGGCTACTGCCCCCTGCAGCATCTGTACATGAAAGTCCAAGCCAAATTGCCCTCCCCTGTTCTCATGTCATGCATTTGATGATGTGACAAGCCTTCATGTTTGAGGCTTGCAAGGCTCCCTGGTGAAAGAATTAAATAGACAAAAACAACACCATACCATGATCTTCACGTAGAAACTTGCACAAGATTGGGACAGCACCTCTGCTCCTTGCTTGTTGCGTGATGGGAACAGCGCCTAGTGTCGCTGATTTTCACACACCCGGCATGAAGGGAGGCTCACAGATCACCAAAAACATCGTAATCTCTCGGCCAAAACCGCCATGCAATGCATGCCGCCCCGTATCTTTATTTTCTCACCGAAAAACTGATCCGAAATCTTCATACACATGGATTTTTAATTTCTGCTGTATATCGTAGCCTACGGATCGTATCTCCGTAACTCTAACATTTATTATCCGTCTTTGATCTTCATGCGCCCCAATTCGAGCATGATCGTCTCCTCCAGTATCATTGGTCCTTTGGACCATAGCTCACACCAAGCTATCTCCCGATTCTCACTGTAGATCTCAATAGCCTCCGAGTTACCCTGTATAAGACCAAACTAACATTTTTCTGGATATAAGTTCTTCCTAACTTGATTGATATTAATCTACACACTATATGTCTGCATAACAACACTAAGCAATATTATTAATTATTCATTATCATAAATATTTTAAACCTAATCATATAGTCTAACAATCGGCATTATCCACGGGGAAGTCGGGACGTCGCCGCTCTACGTCCTGTCGCTCATCATCTACACTCATACGATGGTCAAAAACGTCTTCATCGTATTGTACGCGGATGACAATGGAGATGGCGAGTTCAAGTATCTGATTTTTTTTTTTGACATGTCAAGCTGAAGAAGTATTTACTGTATTTCTGCTCCTTTTGGTTTGTAATACTAACAACAATCTTCTGTTATAGGTGGCACTTTTACGCTCTACTCGCTCATATCGCCGTACGCAAAGATACGACTGATCCCGATTCGACGGTATCAAATTACGTAGAAGCGCCGAGTCCAGCGAGGCAGCCAAGATTGCCCTCTTCACCATCACAATCCTCGGCACATCCATGCCATGGCGATGGGCGACAGAACCTTGACACCAGCAATTTCTGGTAACAGAATCAATAAAGGGGAGAGTTAACAGTATGAGTAAGTATATTGTGATCAATTTGCATAATACTAAAGTGTTCTTTTTAGCGGATGTTCTGCCGTGCTCTCTGCAGTGAGTGGGATCAGAGAGAAAGTGAGCTTAACTGGAAGTATGTGAAAAGAGGGCCTGCATGTGTGATCATTGGTTAGTTGTCTTGTCACCATGTGTTCATCACATCTGAACTGTATGTTGTCGTTTTGTGTACAGCACAGGTAGTGTGTGTTAGGAAACCTGGACTCTATCCAGAGTCCTGATCTAATTGGACACCCCCATCGTAGACTATAAATAGGGACCTAGACCCCCCTCATTATGTACCCCCGATGCAATCTAAAGCAATAAAGAAAGACCAGGAGTTCTCTCTATCTCTCTGTGTTCAATCTATTATTCTGTGATTCTGTGATTGATTCGTTCTTGTTCTAAGCAGAGGAATCGTTCGGACTGGTCTCCAGCGTCGGTTCCTCAACACGTTATCAGCACGACTTCGCTCCGCTGAACGAGGTAATCATCGAAGCACAGATTCAATTTTCTAGATCGCTTTTGAATTGTATTTTCTTTTCGCGTTCTAGATTGAAATTCTATGGTGCAAATCCGCCCTAATCTACCGCGAGCAGACTTGAAGTCGCCGGCACAATGCCGATCGGTAGATTGCGAAACAGGGTAGATGTTGATTGCACTGTAGATGAGAACGATGCAAATCCGCCCTAAATCTACCGCGAGCAGATCTGAAATCGCCGGCACAATGTCGATCGGTAGATTGCGAAATGGGGTAGATGTCGATTGCATCGTAGATTGTAAACGAAATTTTGCTTGATTTGTTTGATTCTGCATGATCATTGCATGACAAATTTGAGCATTGATCTGTTTGGCTATTGCATGAAAAATTGCATCCTTTTCTGTTCGGTCCAGCATGACCATGGCATCACACAGAAAAAGACACCTGCATGCGCGTCGCTGGCCGCCGGCCAGCAGCTGGCGTCGCCGCTGGAACCGCCCAGTAGACCGGCCGAAGCTTCCCGCATGAAGCATCGCTGCCATTGGCCGACGAAGCACCGCCTTGTGCGCCTCGGTCCCCGCGCCTGACAGCCGCCCGAAGCGTCGTCCGGTCCGCCCTGGTCTCCACGCACGGCCACCGAAGGCCGTTGCTTACTGCGCCGCCACCTCACCCCCGCACCCGGCCCGAAGCCGTCACGCCTTGGCTTTCTCGCTTGCCGCCCGCATGCGCGCGCCATCCGGCCACCGGCCCGAAGCCGCCGCCGCTTGCCGTAGCCGAGCCGCATCACGACCACCTCCGCTTGCTCTGGCTTGCAACCGACCCCGCCGTGCGCAGCTCCGCCCGCAGCCGCACCATCCGACCCCGCCTTGTCTCTCCCCGCGTGTGGGCACCGACCGTTGCCGCGCGACGCCGCCTTGCGCCGGCTCTCCGCATGGCCCAACCTCGTCGGCCCCGCATGGCCTCGCCGAGCGGCCTCCTGCGCACCGCCGCCGGTCGTCGCCGAACCCGCCATCGGCCTCCGCCTCGGCTTGCCGCGGCCATGCGCGCGCGCCCGCATCCGCCGCTTCCTCGGCCTCGGTCCGCGAGACCTCGCCGCCTTGGCCCATAGCCGCCCGAGCCGCATGCCGCCGGCATGCGAACCGCTCTCGCTCCGGTCGCCGCCCGCCACGCGCTGGCCCACACCGATCCGCCCGAGCTAGCAGCTCGGGGCTGCTACTGCCGCCGCCGCCATATGAAAAAAAAAACGGGGAAAGGGGAACCAGGCCAAACGGAATGCGCCGGAAAATAAAAAAAAAAGGAAGGGGAGGCCTGAACCGGGTAAAGGGGCGGTTTTTGCAAGAAAGCCCTCCATCTCTCGGGTATTACGGAAAAGGCCCTAAAAATCGCATTTAGGTCCTGATTTTGCATAAAAGGCTTCGTAATTCTGAAAATTACGTATAAGCCCTCAAATTTACGAGCGGGTCCAGAATTTTGCAGAAAACCCCTCTGTAAATCAGAAAATTGCGCGAATTTTTCTCTGAACTGAAATTTTTGCGTAAAAACCCACGAATTGCGAATTTCTTTGAAATTTCATATTTTAGCATAAAAGTGCCTCGGGAATCCGAATTTTGCATTATTTTTAGCATTTGAAGCTTATTTATTTATGCCATTATTATTCTCTGTATTTTCTGTATTTATTTACTGTTTTTGGTTAATTGTAATTGTTTAAATTGCTTTTAATCACCGAAATTAGCAGTAAAATTATAGAAAATGCATAGAAAATTCTGGAACATTACAAGAACATTTTGTACCATTTATTTACCCGCAGTGAATTATCCCGTGCATGTCTACCAGCAGTAGACTTATACACATTTAAATGACTAGCATCACGAACTAGAAGTTCGAGAAGCTGGCCCAGCATGGCCAAAAACTATCTGTTGTAGGCATCCGATGTCGAGATTGTGCTTGGAGCCAGGAAGCTCCGCGCGACTATTGGGATTGGCGGACTGAATGACGCCTAACCCACGCCTAAAGAGAATGATCAGGCACTTCATTTTCTCAGGCACCACTACGCCTCACTCTCAAGAATGAGTACATGGTAGCGAATAGTGCGCTAGCACTGGACCGCACCCAAGAAGCGTGTTTGAGAGGCTAAAGTACACCATTCTTCCTCAAGCGAGTAGGAGTGGATCGGACTAAGGTTTGCCGACTTTAAGACGGTCAGGGAATACAATTCTGACTTGCACAGGATTTGTACCCCAATACAGAAAATTAAGAAAATCCTTCCACCCAAATGAAGTACAATCCGCACGCAATTATCGTCAAGATGGTTATGAGGAATACGCCGAATTGACCGATATGATGCAAGTTGCGGAGGCTCGGGACAAAGTTCTCTGTAAGAACTACGTCACTTAGCCACCTAGGAGCTCCGTTGGTCGTGAAGCCAACACCGGGAGCAACAAGGTGCGAAAGCCCTTGATAGAGAAAAGGGGAAAGAAGGGTAAGACCGCAGCCCAGAAAGGCAAATTAGATGCTCCACGTGAGAATAAGGCTAGCAAGCCAAAACGGATGGCAAAGGGCACATGAAGTCCACTCTGCATCGGTTGAGGGGGAGCGTTCTGAGCAGCTGGCTGCGCTGATGGTGTTTGAGACCATTACGACAGCAGCACCCCTCTCGACCTAGAAGCAGCCACCGTCCTGATTTCTGTTGAAGAGAATGTCAACCCCGAGAAAATAGCAGAAGAAGTCTTGTGCACTGAATGCATTTAGACTTTAACTGTCATTTATTTTGTGTGGAAGAATATGTTAGAATTTGCATGGATGGTACTTAAGAATTGTTATATTTCTTGTGATGGTTGGATGATTTTTGGAAGAATTCATTCATTTATTCAGTTTATAATGGCATGATATGTTCTGATATTGGAGTATCTTATTTATGTGTTGATTGCCTTCTCATACATGTTAATAAATACCCTATATTAGAACATGTGTAGCGCCTATGAAGGAAGTGTGCTTAGCCAGCAGCGGCACAACACAAATCATCTTAAGAGAGATTGAGTATTTTCAGTCGATTCGTAAGAGCACTGGCAGCCTTACGACAATCGCCAGAAGCGATGCATGTATAATTGGTTCGGGAAGAGCCATAATGGGCACAATTTTGGTCATTGAAGAAGCCTTATTGTACCCAAAATCGACTAGAACTCTCCTAAGTTTTAAGAATTTTTGCGCCAACAGTTTCCACGTTGAGACTGAAGAAGAGTACGGTAAGAAATACCTGCTCATTATGAAGCGCGAAGAGAATGGCAAAAGAATATTAGAAAAACTTCCTTCACTGGGCTATATTATACCAAAGCGCCAACAGCGTACACTGTTCTGAGAATAGTGTTTAGAAGCTCTTAACTCTTCTGTCTCTGGCATGACAGATTAGGCCACCCAGGTCTTAGGATGATGAGAAACATAATAAATAACTCGCATGGGCATAATATTAATGTGAAGAATTTCCCGAATCATGAAGATTTTGTGTTCCCTGCATGTGCCACCGAGAAACTAATAACTAGACCCTCCACTCTGAAAGTGAAGGATGAAGTCCCTGCATTCCTGGAACGCATCCAGGGAGACATTTGCGGTCCTATTCAGCCCGTCTCAGGGCCATTCAAGTATTTCATGGTGCTCATTGACGCTTCTTCGAAGTGGTCATTTGTGGGTTTGTTGTCCACAAGAAACCACGCCTTTGCAAAATTGATCTCGCAGATCATTCGCATCAGAAATGTGTTTCCAGATCATCATATCAAGTCCATTCGAATGGACAACGCCGGAGAATTTTCTTCGAGGCATTTGATGATTATTGCATGGCGATGGGAATTGCAGTTGAGCATTCAGTACCGCATGTCCATACCCAGAATGGTTTGGCAGAGGCTTTAATTAAAAGAATTAAATTTATTGCCCGACCCCTTTTGTATAATTGAAATCTAGCAGCTACATGTTGGGGACACGCAGTCCTGCATGCAGCGAATCTCATCAACCTTAGACCTTCGGCCTACAACATCCATTCACCTATGCAACTAGCGCAATGGTCAAGATCAAGATTTCCCAACATTAGGGAGGAAATCAACCCTTGATGAAGAATGTCGGGAAATTACGTGGCAAGCCTGGGGAATCCATGCAGATGACCCGTGCACTAGAGAAGTCTAGAAGACAATAGAAGTCCAGAAGACAAAATAGATTTGCAAGCATTAGCAAATCAGCTGCCTGATCACTTTAGTTATTTGAAGAGCGTGACTAAGTTGCATGTGCCTGCACGCACTGCACCGGAGAGGGTTGAAATACCAAAGAAAGCAGAAGGTATCCCTAATCTCGTCCAGAGGCCTCAGAAAAAAAATGAGGACGAGAACTCCAGTTCCTCGAATCCTTAGTAACCGGGACGCTGGTGAAAAGGATAAGAGGATTTATCACACCGATCATTGAAGTCCCCCAGAATGAGAAGGGGAGCCAGTTGAGACCTGGCACAAGTATGACACCTTCAGAAAAAGGGCATACCGGATCTGAACATCCCCATCGGCATGGATGTGTGCGCACACATCGGAGCCGAAAAACTAAAGGGACTTGCCACCGCAATTGAAAGAAGCGATGCGCAAGGTGAAGCTCCAGAAGAAGCAACTCATGAAGAAATAGCTATAAATTATGTGCACACTGGAGAGTCCCTGAATAGGACAACAGCTAATATCGATATCTACTTCGCAAAGAAAATTGCCACCATCATCGATCTTGATCCCGAGTCTGCATCGCTCGCTGAATGTAAGAAAAGATCAGATTGGGAAGATTGGAAGAAGGCAATAGCAACTGAATTGCTATCTCTGAATAAAAGAGAGGTGTTTGGGCCCGTATGCCGCACACCTCCCCACATACACCCCGTTGGGCACAAGTGGGTATTTGTTCGAAAGAGAAATGAAAGAAATGAAGTAGTGAGATACAAAGCAAGGCTGGTAGCCCAAGGTTTCACTCAACGTCCTGGAGTTGATTATGAAGAAACCTACTCCCCAGTCATGAGTGGAATTACCTTTAGATACTTGATCTCAATGGCAGTGAACTTGAACTTGGAAATGAAATTGATGGATGTTGTGACTGCATACCTTTACGGTAACTTGGATTCGGAGATTTATATGAAAGTCCCCAAGGAATCCTCTCGAACCAAGACAGAGCAAATAGAAATCTGTACAGTGTGAAACTCAGAAAGTCACTGTATGGACTGAAACAATCTGGAAGAATGTGGTATAATCGCTTGAGCGACTTCGACGAACCACTCAGAAATTATAGCACTGTATGAAGCCGCACGAGAGTGCGCTTGGCTCCGCCGAATGGTTCACCACATCCAGCAGTCATGTGGGATGAACATTGTGCAAACCCCCATAATTATCTATGAAGATAATGCCGCTTGCGTTGCACAAGTGCAAACGGGCTATGTGAAGAGTCATCTCACAAAGCATATCAACCCCAAGTTCTTCTATGCACATGAATTGCAAACGATGGACGAGATTAAAGTACTGCATACTAAGTCATGTGAAAATCTCGCAGATTTATTCACTAAGTCACTCCCCGCATCTAGCTTTGAAAGGTGCGTGCGTGGAATTGGAATGATGAGACTTAGAGAAGTGCAGAATCGGGGAGAATTCTCACAAGCCCGCTAATAAATCTTGATCATGAAGATTAAGTACCCAAAAATAAAGTCTTGCAGACTAAATTAATTTGGGTGAATTGTACTCTTTTTCCCTTGACGAGTTTTCCATGAAGTTTCTCGACCAAGGTTTTTAACGAGGCAATTCGTGCATCGCAGCATCACATGTATCATGTACTCTTTCTCCAAATTTTCCCACTGGGTTTTTATGGAGTTTTGACGAGGCATGAGCATGTTGGGTGAGTGCCCAAGGGGGAGTGTTAGGAAACCTGGACTCTATCCAGAGTCCTGATCTAATTGGGCACCCCCACCGTAGACTATAAATAGGGACCTAGACCCCCCTCATTATGTACCCCCGATGCAATCTAAAGCAATAAAGAAAGACCAGGAGTTCTCTCTATCTCTCTGTGTTCAATCTATTATTCTGTGATTCTGTGATTGATTCGTTCTTGTTCTAAGCAGAGGAATCGCTCGGACTGGTCTCCAGCGTCGGTTCCTCAACAGTGTGGATCTCGGTGCCCATTCTGTTCATTCTCTTGTCGGTCCAGCGTTTACGGACAGATAAGGTCGGCTACTCCTTCGCACCGATCATCTCGGTATGGTCCGTTCTTATTGCATTTATCGGAACCCATGCATCTTTCTATAGTTCTATACAGATTTAAAGGCTGTTACCTCGCCCGCCTCGCCTCCCGCCCGCGCCGCTCGCCTCGCCTCGGCGTCTCGCCTCGGCCGCGCCGCCGCTCGGCATCGGCGCCTCGCTTCCGTCGGCCCGCCTCGCCGTCGCCGGCCTCGGCGCCTCCGCCTCGGCCGGCGCCCGCTGCTCGGCATCGGCGCCTCCGCCGCCGGCGCCCGCCGCCGGACTCGCGCGCCTCCGCCTCCCGCCCGATTCCGCCGACTCCTCCGACGCCGCCGTCGCACCGCCGTCGCGCGCGCCGCGCCGCGCGCGCTGCGTGCGTGTGCCCTAAGCGCGTGTGTAGCGGGCGGCCCGTTCGTCGGTTGAAGGTTTAACCGAACAAAAGAAAAACGTCGTTCTAACCGCGCGCGCCGTCCGGCGCCTCGTTAGACCGTTGCCTTGGTCGCGCGCCGCCCGGCGCCGCCTACCAATGGGCACCGCTTCCCTCCTCGCTGCCGGTGATCTTTGATGGTGTTAATTACACCGACCGTGTCTCACATGCGCATTCACATGCGTGGTCTTCGTCTCGGGCATCCTCTCGGCGATGTCACCGCCCGCTTGCCCTATTCCTCCGACGGAGCCTACGCCTGTTGCATTGCCCCCGACAGCCAATAAGGCTGCTGATGATGATGAAGCTGATGATGAAGCTGCCTCTGCCTACCAGGAGGCTCTGGATTCCTACAAGGATCGTCTAACCGTCTACACTCAGTGGTACAATGACGACGCTCGGGCCGCCTTTGTCTTCATCGCCAGTGTCCAGCCTCAGTTTTCTTCTGAGGTTGTGGGACTCCCTTCGGCTTTCCAGATGTGGACTCATCTTCGTCAGCGCTACAAGCCCTCTGGTGATGCCCTGTACCTGTCCGTGGTCCGCCAGGAGCACTCTCTTCAGCAGGGTGATGCTACTGTTGACGCTTTACGCTCGAGTTCTCGCATGCGGCGTCGATTGGACTCACTTCGCATCGCTGGCCGCCGTACTGTCCGTCTTTGCTGGATGTGCGTCTTGACTGGAGTTTCAGCGGGTTTACGAGTTCGTTACTCGCCTTCGTCCTGAGTTCGAGCAAAGGCGTGCCCAGCTCCTTGCACGCCAACCTCATGTCACTCTCCTGGAGGCTCTTACCGAGATACGCGCGGAGGAGACTCGTGCAGGTGGTGTTGATGCGATGCCACTCCCCTCTCGTGCTCGCCGCTCGTCCGCTGCTACATCGCCTCCTCCGGGCTACCACAGTGGTGGTGGCCGTCCTCCGTCTGGAGGTGGCCGTCCTCACTGCTCCTCTGCGACAAGGCGGCCACATTGAGTCTGCTATAAGAAGAAGCGGCATCTTTTACACCGTTCTTTCATCGGCACTAGTGCTTCTACGACGACGTCGCATCGACTTCTTCGCAGCTTCTCTCACCGAGCGAGGAGATAGCCGACTTCGGCGCCGCTTGCCGCTTGAGTTCTCCTCGGCGAGTTCTCGGGTTACGCTCGACTCTTCGGGCATTGAGAAACCACCCCCTACACAGTCAGGTACCTCCCCGTGGATTCTTGATTCTGGAGCATCTTTTCACATGACTCCTGATCCTTCCACTCTGTCTTTTATTACACCTCTTGATTCTCCTATCGGTGTTCTTACTGCGATGGTACATCTCTTCTGTCTCAGTCGAGGATCTCTTAGCAACTCATCCTTTCATGTTCCTTCATTGCTCATGTTCCTCGCCTTACCATGCGACTTCTTTACGCGGGCGATTTCGACCTTGGTTATCGGGTCATTCTCGACTCGACTCTTGTTGTGTTCGGGATCGCCACACGGGAGCTCGGTTGGTTACGGCCTCGGCGCCGTGACTCATAGCGTCTCGGGAGCTTGGTGGCTTCACCTTCCTTCCGCTGCCACCATCGCGCGTCTCTCCGCCGCCGCCGCTTCTACCGGCTCTTTCCAGCGGTGGCATCACCGTCTTGGCCATCTGTGTGGATCCGTCTCGCCGTCCTTAGTTCGTCGTGGTCTTCTGGGGTCTGTCTCAGGAGACGTGTCTTTAGATTGTCAGGGCTGTAAGTTAGGTAAACAGATTCAGCTTTCTTATCCTCATAGTGAGTCTGTGTCTCAGCGCCCTTTTGATCTTGTTCATTCAGATGTTTGGGGTCCGGCTCCCTTCGTTTCAAAAGGGGGTCATCGATATTATATCATATTTATAGATGATTTCTCTCGTCACACTTGGATATATTTCATGTCTTCTCGTAGTGAGGCCTTGCCTATCTATAAACAATTTGTCACTATGATTCACACACAGTTCTCCACTCCTATTCGTGTCTTTCGCGCTGATTCTGCTGGCGAGTACCTCTCTCGTCACCTGCGCGGCTTCCTTGCCGAGCAAGGCACTCTCGCTTCGATTCTCGGTCCGGTGCTCATGCTCGAATGGTGTCGCTGGCGCAAGCATCGTCACCTCCTTGAGGCGCTCGTGCTCGATGATTGTCGCCTCTATTCCACCTCCCTTTTGGGCCGAGGTCGTTTCATCGCCACCTATCTCATCAACATCCAGCCCTCTTACGCTCTTGAGTGCGATCCTGTTGAGCGTCTCGTGGTCGTCTTCCGACTACTCGCCCTTCATCTATTTGGCTGCGTTTGCTACGTTCTCCTCGCCCCTCGAGAACGCACCAAACTGACCGCTCAGTCTGTTGAGTGTGTCTTTCTGGGATACAGTGCCGAGCACAAGGGCTATCGGTGCTGGGATCCTGTTGGTCGTCGGATACGGGTTTCTCGGGATGTGACTTTCGACGAGTCTCGTCCATTCTACCCACGTCCTGCCTCTACTTCGGCTTCCTCTGTGGAGTCTCTGTCTTTCTTGACCTTTCCAGATACACCTATATCTGTTTTGCCCTCGTCCACCTGTCCCACTGAGTCTCCACATATTCCCCCTGTGGCCTCTCCGCCGTTGTCGCGCGCTGTGTCGTCTCCTCGACTCCCGTGCTCCTCCCTCTGATACCTTTTCCCTTTATCGAGGATCTTCCAGATGAGCCATCTTCTCCTGATGTTCCATCTTCTTCTGATGCCCCATCTTCCCCTGATGGGTCATCTTCACCTCGCTACGCTCTCCGTGATCGCCAGTCGATTCGGCTTCCTGCCCGTTTTGCCTTTGCTGGTGCAGCTACTCGTGAGCCTGTCTCCTACCGGGATGCTGTTACTCATCCTGAGTGGCAGCTTGCCATGGCCGAGAAGATTGCTGCCCTCGAGCGTACTGGTACTTGGGATCTTGTTCCTTTTCCATCTCATTCTCATCCCATCACGTGTAAGTGGGTCTATAAGATTAAGACTCGTTCTGATGGCTCTCTTGAGCGCTATAAGGCGCGTCTTGTTGCTCGTGGCTTCCAGCAGAAGCATGGTGTTGACTACGACGAGACTTTTGCTCCTGTGGCCCACATGACCACTGTTCGCACTCTTCTTTCGGTGGCGTCTGTTGCCACCGGTGCATTTCTCGGCTTGATGTCAAGAATGCCTTTCTTAATGGCGAGTTGCGTGAGGAGGTCTACATGCATCCGCCACCGGGTATTCTGTTCTCGAGGGCATGGTCATGCGCCTTCGTCGCTCTCTATGGCCTTAAGCAAGCCCTCGTGCTTGGTTTGGCGCTTCTCCTCGTGGTCACTGCTGCTGGCTTTTCAGCTAGTGATCATGATCCTGCGCTCTTTGTCCACACTTCGCCTCGTGGTCGGACTCTTCTTTTTCGTATGTTGATGATATGATCATTACGGAGATGATTCGAGTACATTGCCTTTGTCAAGGCTCGTCTTAGTGAGCAGTTCCTTATGTCGGATCTTGGTCCTCTTCCTTACTTCCTTGGGATTGAGGTTACTTCCACTCCAGATGGTTTCTTTATGTCCCAAGAGAAATATATTCAAGATCTTCTTGATTGCGCCTCTCTCACTGATCAGCGTACTGTTGAGACTCCCATGGAGCTTAATGTTCACCTCCGACTCTCTGATGGCGAGCCTCTTTCTGATCCGACTCGCTATCGTCATCTTGTTGGGAGTCTTGTCTACCTTGCTGTTAGTCGTCCGGATATCACTTATCCAGTTCATATTCTGAGTCAGTTTGTTTCAGCTCCTACTCAGGTCCACTACAGCCACCTTCTTCGAGTTCTGCGATACCTTCGCGGGACTATCTCTCGCCGTCTCTTCTTTCCATGTTCCAGCTCGTTACAGCTTCAGGCCTATTCGGATGCTACTTGGGCCAGCGATCCCTCTGATCACCGGTCTATCTCTGCTTACTGTGTTTTTCTTGGTGGTTCTCTTATTGCCTAGAAGACGAAGAAACAGACTGCAGTATCCCGTTCGAGTGCAGAGGCTGAGTTGCGAGCTATGGCTCTCTTGACAGCAGAAATTACTTGGCTACGGTGGTTACTTGAGGATTTTGGTGTTTCTGTCACTACACCGACTTCTCTCTTATCGAGAAGATGCAGTGCTATCAGTATTGCTCGTGATCCTGTGAAGCATGAGCTCACCAAGCATATTGGTGTTGATGCTTCTTTCATAAGGTCTTGTGTGCATGATCAGGTGATTACTCTTCAGTATGTGCCTTCAGAGCTTCAGATAGCGGATTTCTTCACGAAAGCCCAGACTCGAGCACAGCACAGCTTCTACCTCTCCGAACTCAGTGTTGTTGATCCACCATGAGTTTGAGGGGGGTGTTAGAGATATATGTATAGTTTGTTATTCCCCATTGTTATGAGGGGTTCTTTGCATATTTACCACCTGTACTTTGTGTATATATACCGGCCCATTGGCCTCATATGAATACAAGCGCTATTCATAACAAGAATAATCTGCGGAAGGTAATGCATGCACTCACACTCGGGCCAAACCCATCATGTTCGTATATATTCATGCGGTAATTGTGTTACAGACAAGGGATAACATTATCACGGAATGTGAATTTCATGTAGTTCAGTCCTAACTTAGTATTATTTCCGTAAGATGAAAGTTACTTTCCATTTTAGATAAAAGAATCAAAGTGCTATTCCTCTTACTTCTGAACTCAGAAGGTAAACCATGAGCGTCGTGAAACATTTGAAAATTTCATGCGAAGGCCGAGTAAAATTCAAAATTCCTGGCGATGAGAGGATGCTGGTGATGAGTCTAGAGACAAGCCTTCTAGGATCATGCCATGCGTCAGGAGGAGGTGTCATCCTGCACTGGAGAAGGAGCACATCAGCACCATAACAGCTATACAGAAGCAGACCGACTGCTAACAGGTTTTCAGAATCAGACGGCTGGTTCTATCAGAATGCTGACCACGCATGCATGGATTAGCAAGCTAGATCACAGAAAGGAATTCCATGACAAAGGCTCAAGTGGTAACCTACAAAAAGGAAACTCCAAAACTCCAGACGGCATTCTCGAAAAACGCGCCTATAATATTGTCATGCATACGAAGAACTGAACATGCGGACGGCAACAATCGGTATCGCATCTTCGAATAGCTGCAGGTGGAACGCGCACAAGGCGCCAAAGAGAAGCGTCCCTCTCCGTGCTCTCTCCGGCACATCGTCCATCGAACAGCTTTGTTACACGATCAAACAAATTTTAAAAAAATGTTCTATTTGCCTGAAATCATCGCGGCCAGGTTAAACATACGATCCAACAGCATCCACTCGGAACAAATTCCTAGGTCCTTGATCACAGCTACAACTATGCGATGATAGTTGCTTTCAAAGGCCTACATGTTTCTCTGTCAATAAAGAGAATGATCATAAGAAAGGTAGCATAAGGTTTTCAAAGACAGCGGTCGTACCAGTGATCGCAGCTATAGTGGTAGTAGCTATAGTGGTTATAGCCACAGTAGACGTAGCTACAGTAGTCATAGCTACAGTGATCGAAGCTGTGGTCAAAGACGTGATCGACAAGCCGTGGTTGAAACCATGGTTGAAGGCATGGTCGATGCCGAGCTCGAAGGCATGATCGCAGCTATAGTAAGATGGTCGATGTTCTATTAAGCTATTCTGAAGAGCAGCTGAAATCTCTGCAAGATATGTACTCTTACAGTCAGTAGTCTCATGACTCTTACCACCCTGGAGAAACCCAGTTGGGATTCATAAAAGCAAATAGTTTACTTACTAGTTACTACAATAGCTCAAGGTTCAGCTAATGTTATCAGTAAAAGTTGCCTCAGTAGCAGATGCCACGCTATAAACCTTATTTTCTGATTGGAAATAGGGTTAGGAGACAGTTTCTTTCATGAAATTCTGAAGGCAGCAGAGCTGAATCTCAACTATATCTAAGAAACCTTGCTGCTGCACCCAGTGTGGCTTTAAGGAAATCTTGTATTTCGATTCAATAAGAAATAACTATGCAAAATTATGCTCATGGATGCAGGACCACAGAGTGCAGAACAATGTATTTGGCTGAACAATAGTTCGAGTTTGTAATGTTACAACTTACAATTTCATTGCAGAGAAATATGTGAGCAACAAACAACAGAGTTGCCCCTCAAATGAGAAAAGAACAGAACAAATTTTAATCTGCTTCAACAAAAATGTGCCTTTGGAAAATGTGGCACCTCTTTAACTCTATCCTTTTCAGCTCAGAGCAGAATAAATATGCATAATCCTTTACAGAGGATCTTGGCTGCTCTTCAGGTACCATCATAATGTTACTGGCACATAAATAGGCATGTACTAAAGTTTAATAAAGAAATGCGAAGATACGAAGCATTAAAGTCAATTGTGCATGCAGGAAGGTTATACAACAATACCATGCTGAATATCCCACAGCTGAGGCTGAAATAGATAAGCTGAACAGGCTTCATCCATCACAAGCCCTTCAGCCATTCCTGGAGATAAGCTTGCATTTTATCTCGATTTGCCACGTTGCCAACATTAACAGTGGGGATTACCTTTTGAGGCCTCAGAAACTAGCCAAAAAAAAAATAGTGACCTATAATTAGAAGACATCACAGCAAAGACTACAATAGTGTAACATCAGATTTGGGGATTTACCTTCACAAAATCCCTAAGCTCAGTGAAACTTGAGTGCTCGCTATAAGGTACACCTACAAGGAGAAGAAATTAGTTTGAAGGAACTCATAATGGGACGAAATTTGCGTGCAAATTTGGAAGTGCTGAAAGATAATGTTTATCACGGACATCTGGCA
The DNA here is from genome assembly GCA_036346575.1 of Dendrocalamus sinicus. NCBI lineage: Eukaryota > Viridiplantae > Streptophyta > Magnoliopsida > Poales > Poaceae > Dendrocalamus > Dendrocalamus sinicus. Next base: position 92,037 of record JAYEVI010000508.1, read on the forward strand.
CAGATAGGACAAGAATGAGGCTAATATAGAATCACCATGCTGCAGTTAAGACTCAGAATTTGAAACTACAGCTACTTCCAAGACTTCCAAGTTGAGTTCAGCTTACAGTTTGAAAGGAATCAAAATAATCTTTTAATGTAGAATGCACTTGTAAGATAGCTCAACAAAGCACACAATCTATGTCGAACAACCTAAGGTAGGGTGCACTTCCTTTTGGCTTTGGCTGCAGTTGACAAGCTCTAGTACGGTATGGAAGATGAGATAATTGGAGTATCGGATATATGAATAGCTATGTAATTTGAGAAAGACATTTGCATCTCTGTCTAGATGAATCAGCTTCAGCAGATCAACAACAGTCTGCAATTGGCCGAAATTAAGTCCACATTGAACATAACTAAATAATTTCTTTTCTGAAATAACATTGTTTGTTATCCACCTTTTCATCAACAAAGGAATAGATGAAAGGAAAAAACACATTATCAGCAAAATCTAAAAAATCCTACCATAGATAGCAACTCTGCCCCTAGAGCTTGGTTTAATTAGGTCAAGCTGATTTCCAGTTGCCTCAGAGAAAGTCCAACCTGACAAAACGTTAGAGAAGAAAACTAAGAATCGTGCAATTGCAGATTTTTGAAAGTACAAAATTTATCTCCCTGATACCATTAACCTGTAGGTCGGAAAGCCAGCACAGCTAGAAATCTTTGGTTAAGAATCTCCAAGTAGTTCTTCAAGTTCTAAGAAAAGCTGCTTCCTGGTAAGAGAGGTTACTGGATAAAATATATCTGAGATTCATTTACAAACCTCATGTTGCACAGATGCAAGGGGCAGAACATGAAGCGGTGAGCTTTGATTGCACGAAGATATCCTTTTGGATAAGTCTGGCCAGCCAAAGGAGTGAAGAATTCGCCTTCTTGATGCATCAGTGTATATACGGACCTTTCAGGAATGTACAAAAATAAATTATCTGAGAACTAGAAGACCCGTATGGCCACTTCAGACAGCACAACATTAGGAAAAAATCGACCTGGCAATAGTACCTCTAAATCTTGAGAAATTGCTAGATACACATCCTCTTTACCAATGCTATATGCCCCAACAACAATGAGTGTTTTTGGTTGCTTCTGTAGATATCTTTGAGCTGTACTCACAACAAAATCAATAACATCCTCCTGGGGTGGGAACCTAACAAAGTATTAGTTTAGCAAAGATATCATCAAAGAGGAAATGCTTAATGTTCAAGGTTACAGACTCACTTGTATTTAGGATTGCAATATTTTGTGTCCAGGTAAAGCAAATTTATGCGCTCTCTTTGGAGGAGTGGGTGCAATTGCATGGATTTTGCTGCTCTAAAATCCCCAGTGTAGAGATAGGTCTTTCCATCACTAAGACGGAAATGAATTAGAGCTGCACCAGGGCAATGATTGGCCTCCAACAAGGTAACTGTCACTCCCTCTATGACATACTCGGTATCAAGATCCAAGGGATAACTATACCTGCAAACATCAATTTGCACACTTAGTATTAATAGCACTATTACTGCTAGAAAATTAGAGGTATCATCATTAAACACTCAAAAACAAGCATTACTCAGAATCTACTGATAGGCACATCTTCACCAAGTGAGCAGTGAGCGCCGTGCAATAGATAGGACCATGGCACCACTTCTTGGTTAACCCACCGTAATGATCATGATGAAGATGGCTGAGAAAATAGGCAGAGCACCCTTCAACCGCTCCATACCGAAATGCGTCAACTGTGAACGGCGTGCCTAGGTTCGTTCAATTCGCAGATTATATCAAATATTCAACATCTACCACCCCCTCTTGCTCCAAAAACAAATCATATTCTCAATGCAAAGACACGTACACTACTCCTAATATACTTCATCCATCACTACCACTAAATCGATCCGAATCGCAACAACTTTGAAAAGGAGCGGCCATTACGGGGAATCTTGTAACTAGAGCTTGAGTTGGGCCGGCTCAGGTCCATCGTGCTTCATGCCGTTTCGTGCTGTGCCGGCTTGGCCCAGTCATCTCACCGTGCTGTACCGTGCCAGCCCGTGTCACCTCCGGCCAGGCCAAGCACGGCCCAAAGCCCACCGTGCCAGTGTTCGTGCCGTGCCAGCCCAAACCCAGCCCGAAGTAACTATACGCGAAGGTGGCGGCGACGGTCGTCATCTTCCTTTCTCTCGTGCCGGCCTCGTTAAAACTAGTTCAAATTGAATTAATTGCATAAAAACATGGGCACACAATGACGTAAATATTTTGGGAAAAAGTGGAATTTCTTTGATATTTTAAAAATACAATGTTACTACTTCGTTAAAAACCTTACGCCCTAGAGTGGGGTTTCCCGAGTAAGAAAAAGAGTACAGTAACAATATATGTATATATTAACTATTACAACATGCGTATATAATATTTACTCGTCAATGTCTAGGTCGTTTATGCGTTCAAGGTCAGCATACGTCTATACGATTTCGGGATCCCCCAGAAATGAGAAGTATGATGTTATGAAGAAATGGGAAGTGTCAGCTTACAAATTTATATGCAGAAGAACAGAGCCATTGTTCTTCTGAACGTTAACTCTAAAATCTAAACGTTGCTACCGCTGTGTGACCGTTGTCTCATTTAAATAAATTCTTTCTTCTTTGTTCTGGTCCTTTCTTGTAACCCGTACGCGCATGATTATTTAGTTATCTACACCAATGAAATTAATTCCTAAGTAAATATTAATTAAATTATACTAAAGCGTCTCTGTATGATCTCCAAGTTTTATTTTAACTAGCTACAAATTGTTACGACTTATGCTATTTAAATCACTATGTACAAGTTATTCAGCTCGCACGAGGTTATATCCTCGCATACTATTTTAAATTGGAGCATGCTATTCTAGCTGTCGCAAACAATTTTGCATCTTCTAATGGATATAATTTAGAATATGACTACTAATTTATTCTAATAATTACGAATACTTATTAGTGATTTTCCTACAATTTATAATCGACTAATAAGAATTAACTAGATATTTAACTACGCAAAAGGCAATCTAAATGATATTATAATAATTTAATTCCTACGCATATTAAATTTTCTCAGGGACGTCACCTAAATTATGAGTAATAGCCATAAATATTTACTAGAAACGTTTTGCAATTTAATACAACTAGTCATGGTTTCAACAACAATGTACTAATTCAGTCGATATGTGCTATACATTAATTTATTGTTGGCAATTCATTTATTCTAATCCTTGCAACTATTGATTAGTGGTCTTCTACCGCTTAGACGAACTTAACTCAACTATTTGGGTATTCTTAAAGGAATTCTATTATCTTTGTGTGGCTAACCTTCTATTACATAGTTCTTAGAACATCCAATTAATTTATTTACATACGATAACTCTTATACGACGAGATTTCATAATATACATCTTTTAGCAAGGATTCCTAAATTTAGCAAAATTTAGCTAGCAATTTTTATTTCTGCCAATTTTATTTTATTTCCCCCTTTTTTTTTCTTCTCTTTCTTTTCTTTTTTCCCCTTTTCCTTTTCTTTTTTTCCTCTTTTTCTTTCTCTCCTTATCCGGTCAGCGCCTCATTTCTCGCCTCTCTCTTTTTCTCCCGGCTCCTCCGCTTTCTTCGCCCGATCTGGATCTCGCGCTCGGCGCCGCATCGCCGGCCCCTCGCGCCGCACCGCCTCGGTCTCTCCGGCCCTGGCGCCTCCACCGCCAACTCCTCTCTGCGCCGCCTCCTCTGGCTCGGCTTTGAACCACTGCTCCACCGTCCTCTAGTTGCCGCATGGTTTCACCGCCGCCGGCGCCTCCCCGTGGTTGTCCGAGCTGCTAACGTCATCGACTCCCTCAGCTCTTGTCGACCGAGCTCCCGCGCCTCCTCCCCCACCTCTCCCGTCGCCGCCACCTCCTCCCCCCACCTCCCCCTCCACCGCCACCTCCCCCGACATCCCCCGGCTTCCTCTTCTCCCTCAGTGCCCCCTCCTTCCCTGACCTCCCTCGGCGGCCTGGCCACCTCCCTTCTCACCCGGTGCCTCCCTTCTCCCCCGAGCGACGGCGACCTTGACTACTCCGAGAGTAGCGACGGATAGCCGGGCAGTGACTGGGGCGCCGACGATGGTGACGGGAGGAGGGACTGGGGGAGCTGGGGAGGTGAGGTAGAGGCTGAGCGAGGCGGCCCGATCGCTGGCGCCGGCGTGCCCGCCGTGCCGCCCATGCCGTGTCGGCCCGAGCACGGCACAATTCGCCGTGCCATGTCGCCCAATGGGCGATTTTCGAGCCGGCCCGCACACTCGTTCATGCCATGTCGGCACGCCCGCCACGTCTTGCCGGCCGTGCTTGGCGTGCGGGCCGACCATGCTTCGAGCTGGCCCAAAAAAAGGGGCGCAACTCCCACCTCTACTTGTAGCCCTGCTGCCAAACTCAGAAGACACTACGCCTAGGGAGCTCGTGGGCCGGGCACGACAAACGTAGCGGGCACTGTAGTAGGGCGAGCCTACCGTGCTGCCGAGCTATAGTTGCTCAGTAGCACCTACCGAGTCGTCCTGCTCGGTAAGGCGCTACCCAGGTGCAATAGCTCAGTAGGTGGCTAGGCAGGCAAGCGCGAGCAAGGGCGTGGGCAGGGACAGGGGCGAGTTTGTTGGCCGTTTTGGTTGATGACATGGAGGTAGTTATATCATGCGGGGGACGATGCGGTGACATGATGTTAGATTCTTATTTTATTTGACCGTTAATTGCGCTGTTGTTTGCGTATGTATGCACTCGCGTGGGAATATCATCGCGAACTCATTCCCACACACATAAAAATAGGAGGCTTCGACCTACCCTCTCAACTGAAGCGCGCTTGGTTTGTTTCCTGCCGTACGAGAAAGCGACGAGGGAAAGGAAGGAAAAAGAGATTGAAACACAACTTTGTAATATAATTTCGATGTGGTTTAATTGTGATTTACGATTCTTTGCAGTTAGAAGTATTGTGGAGCAGGTGAAAACCTTAGAAAAAGGTATGCTTCATTCGTACGTGAGCAATGCGTTTAATATATTGTTATTGATTTATTAGCGTAACTGTGGCTTTGTAATGTAGAATACGCTAGGTAACTATGTTTAGTTAATGGATGTGTTTTTGTAATTAGCAATCTATAGGACGTACTAGTGGCAGGAATGTTTATTTATTGTAAATAGTTGCAAAAATATGGGCTAGAAAAATAGCAAAATTATTTCTATGTATGTTCGTATGTATATATTTATTGCTCTTGTATGGCTATAGAAAGTTATAGGAAATGATGGTTTGGTATGCAATGTGCATATCGAACTCTAATTACATCTAATTTGTATTAATTATAATTTAATTTGTGCTCGTTACAACATTAAATTTATCATATTTTATTTAGTTAGTGCGTCGCAAAGCCTTTTTCCCTTGGTCAGTGACCGCCCCCTCCTCCGAGCCTCCCACCGCCGCTTCTTACCGGACCAAGCACCAGGAGGAGAGGGAGATGAGGAGGAAGCCCTAGCCCGGACCCCATGCGCCGCCTCCTCCCGCCGCGGCTTCTCGATCCCCCACGCCTGGAAGAGGCTCCTCTGCACGAGCAAGCTGCTGCCCTTTGCCTTCGTCCCAGAGGCCACCTCCGGCTAGTGCGGAGGAGGGGCGCGCAGGGAGGACCAGTCGGTGCCGCTGCGGTAAAAGTCGTCGGCAAAGCTGCTGGTGGCGGAGGCGGGGGAGAAAATGGGGAAGCCATCGTCTTCGAGGTCGTCCAGCAAGGGTAGGGTGGGCTGGTTTCGGCGTCGCCAGCGATGTCGGTGGCCATCGTCAGTGGGTTTTGAAATGGGCGGCGCGAAGGGAATGGAGGGAGGGGGAAGAGGAAACGGAGGTGTTGGAACCGTACAGGGGAAGATTGGCTGTGGAAAGCAGAAGCACTACTCTGAATGAATTTGGTGCGGCAGCAGGACGAGCCTATGGTGCTGCTGAGCAACTGGGCGAGGGTTAATTTGATTGATCCATTGAAGAGATCTAAGAAGCTGAGGGGATCCAACTGTAGATGGTACGCATACATACGCCTATCACATGCTCGATGAAATGCCAGCGCTGCAAGCTTGCCCCGTTTTGAGTCTCTTCCTCGCTTCCGCTTTGCTTACGGTTGCTCTTCTCTGCCTCCTAAGCATCTATGGTATCAATGTTTTTAAATTCGCTTTGCTGTTTCCGTTTGCCCGGCCGCTAGCTGCGATGAACATCGTGAAAGTGAGCACAAGCAGCAATGGACAGATGAGCATACTGTCCTCCCTTCTTTGGTGTGCACGGTATGTAGGATGTCTTCACATTTGAAATTGGCATGAGATTTATGCTGCTGTATTTCACTAACACGCAAGACAATTTCGAAGAAAAATTTTCAACTTTTTTTTGCCCCCTTCCTTTCACTTTATCATGTATGCACCTGTTCTTTCCCACAGAAAATCAAGCACTACTAGGAGATGCCCATGGGACTTCATAGAAATGCTTCTTAGTTGTTGTAACAAGCAGCAATCAGTTGTGCATTACTAACTTCCTTGTTCTCTATACTAGGCCTTCTAATATCTTGTTTTGCTCTCTTAACACTGCACATGTAGCCATCCCTGTGCTCCTTTTGGGTTTTGGGCGTCACACATAAAACCAGCTACTTTTTATCTTCACTTACTTAGAAAGATGACAAAGCAGAAACGCTCACTACCTGCAATTAACTTTTACTCATGTTCTTTTCCCGGTTTGTGATGATTTCATGATATTTGCTGACAGCAGAACTGCAGAACCCATTCTCGATCGATATGACAGCAGAACCTTCACTAATGCAAAGTCCAGTTTGCAGTGTTGCATGCCAATTTTTTTATCTTGAGGTAACTTCAATTAAACTTCGTTAGTTCAAAAATGGTAGCACAAGAAAACGTTACTCAAGGAAAAACCAATGTCCTAGATCTGTCCGTGTTTCGGTTTCACATGTTTGTTACATTAGTTTTTTTTTCAACTTCAATTTTCCTTGCAGAAATGTATAGTTTTCTTTCTATAACTAAGTTTTCCTTCATGTAGACTGAAGTGAGAAGTAAAACTGCAAATTTAGCAATGTGGTACATTATTGTATATTTGTAGAGAAAACAAAGCAGCGGGCTGTGGGTTTGTGTTGAAGAATTTGTGGTAGGAATTGGGAAATGAATATCTTAAGTAGAATTAACTAAGTGTTTTACCTGAATTAATGTCCAGTTGGTTTGATACAAAATAGCAACATTATGTAGACTCAAAATTAGAAAATGCATTTAAATAAGATGAATACATCAAACTAGAACCGGACTTCAGATCTATCACTAAATGCCATTGACCCCAGAATTATTTCACTTTACGCTAATGCCCTTCCACTTCAGGGGATTTAGCGGCTTATATTAGAGCTTGAATTATCTTATTTATGTTAAGTTCCTACACATATGTTCTCTAAATATGAAGCTCAATAAGTAATGCCGGTACAATAGTTCCACTAACTCAGTGGTAAGTGATGAGCTTATGAAACACAACATATGTATATTTTAGCACAAAAATAAGGTACACATGCCAATCAACATTACAAATCACACTTTATTACTAAACAACGGGTAATTATATCACGCCCCACACGAACATTACATAGTAATCAATTAAACACGACATACATAAACGATCACACTAAACATAGAAAAGGCTGGCACTCCAATAAGATTTGGAAACAAGGTTAAGTTCACGCAAGGCAAACTGGTTTAGTTGTCACTGGATGGCTGGCCAAGAGACTAGTCGAAAATCAACCAGGGAAACTAACCTTTTTATTTGGAAACACTAAATGTATAAGCACACCACAACTGGCAAAGAACTCGTATTTGTAGTAGAACTCACATAACTAATTGATTTGTTTTTCGATGGCAAGCATGTTTGGAGGCAGGGTATGGGCATTCTGAAATCTGTATGGATGCATGGGTGGCACAAGGGTATAGCAGGTGATATATATGGTATGCATGTATGGAGGAATGTTGTTAATATGGTAGGTGTTTAGGTAGCCTGTGGTGAATGATTGACGAACAGAGGGTTTGAAGTCACATACCAACTCCTGGGTGCATGGATTGATGTCTTGATCAGCTTGGGTAGTTCATCTGAGGTAACTCTTGACCTCAGCATGCTCGTCAAAGGAGGCGAACGCCGGGGGAAGCTTGGGGTCATAGCTGTTGCGGTGCAACGATGAGTCCCAGTGGAGCTTGCCCCACCAGCTCCTCTCCCCATTCACCTCCACCATCCTCGGCTGATCTTGAAGGTGCGGGAGCCGGCAGAGGCTCCAGCACCCCCGGACGTGGAGCTCTTTCCACATAGGTGCGGTGATAACAACATCGTCCTTCTGGAGGTGTTGCAGCCGTGGCAGCTCCTGGAGGTGTATCTTTTGGAGACGTGGGAGCTGACAACGGACGTCGTCGACGTAGAAAATTGTCTTGAGGTTGTAGCAGAACAAGATGTCAAGCGTCTTGAGACATGGTAGTGTTGTTCCATCTGACATCATGGCCTCCAATCTTGGGTAGTATTCCAGGTGTAGGTGCTCTAGTGTACTCAATCTAGTTTGTCCTGTGCAGAAGTAAGCTAGACTTTTGAGATTACTAGCATGTACATGTCGTAGATTCTCCATCCATGTACCTCCGTCGAAAACTCCCACCATTTAATGGCACCACCGAAGCTCACATTCTTCCAGCTCGTTGAAGCTACTCAAATTATAAAGGTTGGAAATAGAAGTATCACATGTCACAGATATTGATCTGGTGACTTGTAGAAGACGGTATAAACCATCAGGATAGCGATGCATTGCTGTGATCTCCACATGACGCCCTGTTCGGCGAAGGGGAGTTGTCATCGGCAAGAAAATATCAACTTCCTTTGCCTTATAGCTGCTGTGTACATCTGCATAAGTTGATTGCTTCTTTACTAATTCCCACAGCTTGCTATCTAGCATGCCTTCTTCATCTGACAATTGCCGGATATTTGCATTGCATGATGCAACTCGAACATAGAAAGATTGGAAAAGTCGTCCATGCCTTACTAAACGCCTAGCAGTTTCATTGAAGCTACGGAATAACCTGACATCATTGATGCACAACTGTGCAACTTTATCGGAATGATTACCAATTCCTTCTGCACAGTGATCTAGGCAAAGCACATCTAGGAGTCGCTGCAGCTTATGCCAAGGAAATCGCTTTAGAGAAGGAACACCCATGAGAAGCATTTGCCTAAGCTTGGGTAGATTAGGGATGTCGGCAGGGAGCTCCTTGATAGCTGTAGCAGACAGGTCTAGCACCTCCAAAGCACCAAGGTCCTTCAATTCCAGGGACTCAAGCTTTCTACATCTATTCAAGAACAAGCGCCTTATGTGAGGTGCAGCGATCAGCAAGAAGGATCTCAGGGTAGGATGCCCATCCAATTTGATTTCTTCCACCATGCTCGACTCCCATCCTTCAATGTGTAGCTCGATCAAGCCATTAGCCCTTGAGAGTGACCCTGGGAGTGAAATCAGCTTCTTGTTGTCAATGAGTTTGAGCGATTGAAGCTTCCGCATTTCTTCAAATATCTTCTCAGGAAAAGATTCTATTTGAGTCCCTGTGACCTCAAGTGTTGTTAGGCTGAGCAGTGCAGCCATAGAAGGGGGTAATTCCACAAGGTTGGGGCATTTGACCAGGATGAGCATTTCAAGATTTGACATGTCCTGGAAAAAGCTTAGTGGGAAAGTAGTTACTTCTGAATAGGACATGTCCAGGTATATCAAATTGCTCTTTTGATTGCCTATATCTTGCGTCAGATGAGAAAAAGGAACTCCATTCATATCAAGAATTTCAAGCTGGCATAGAGTGGACAGTGGTGAATAGGAACTACTATTGGTTGTTGGGTCTGTAGTACCAGTTGTGGAGGAGCTGATCAATAGAGTTTTGAGATCATGGCAGCCTCTAAGTGAAAGCAACCGAAGGTTTGCTAGACAACCAATTGAAGAAGGGAGTGATTGTAGTGGAGTATAGGAGATATCAAGAATACGAAGGAAACAGAGTTTGGGCAAGAAGCTACAGAGTTGGGAAAATAAAAACAGTTGATGTGAGCAACCTCTTAGAATAAGTGCAGTTGGGCCGTTGGTAATTTCATGACTCAACCATTCTCTGCTTGTATGCCGTCCTTGGTCATGATCCACAAACGAGACCCATTTCAGCTGCTCCATGTACTCCTTGCCATCAAGAAGTGTGTTTACTGTGAGGCGCTCTCGAATGAGACCATGGTATGTCAAAAATTGTGCGGCAGTTTCAGTAGCCGCATCAGCTTTGGCTGCTGGAGAAAAGGGTAGCTGTAGCAAAGAATACTCCCGGAATGCTTGGAGGATGACATTTCCAACTTGGTGTATATCATTGTACTTGTTGTGGTAGCTTCCGGCCTCCTCCTTTGTACTTTCTTGGGCTCTTCTTGGTTTAATTGCAGTAAGGATGCCTTGGGCGGCCCATTGACGGATTAGCTCATCCGAAGTAATGGAAGGTGCATTATTATAACTCTGGCGATCTTCATCACTACGAATAATATCTTCTTGTGGTGTTGGTGGATGTTGGGAAACGGACAGTAGCATGGCGTAGTGAAAACACCGAAGGGCCACGCGGTGCCAATACTCCTCGCCTTGTCGGAAAATCTTGTCGGAGATGAACTTGGCCGATTGGTGCAGTGCAGAGAGGATAAGCATCAGGATCTCATCTTCGCTGGAGAAATGGAGGACTGTGTGATCTACTGACTTGCTCCTGTCGCAGACTTCTTGGGAGGTGGACATCAGCCAATTACAATCTATCCGCAGAGTAGGAGGAGAAAGCCCAAGAGCCCCCGCCACCGCTGAGAAACTAGGCTCGATAGGCTCGTAGAGGTTGTCAACCACCAGAAGGTACCTCTTGTTGACTAGCCGCGTGGCGATCCGAGGAACTATTTTGTGATACACGTGGTCCTGCAACTCCCACGTGCGATCCTCCATCCCGTAGTTGTAGTACCGTAGCTCCTCCTCGGATTCCTTGAGCTGCTTGTATTCTTGGTCGAGCAGACCGAGCTCCTCTGCCACCGCGGCGGCCAGCTGCAACTCGATCCGTAGGCTCATCCATCGGGCGGCCTCTTTCTCCTTCCTCAGCTCCACCTTTATTACGGGATCGAAGCGGAGACCAAAGCGCGTCATCCTCTGCTCCACATAGATGGTTGCTATGGTCCGCGTGAAGGAAGCCGTGGGCTCCACCCCGACATTCCATGCGACATCAGGGCTGGCGACCTCATCTTGCAAGATCTCGTATTCGTACGTGCGGCGGTATCGGTGCAACCTGGCACATCCACAGAAGCAAAAGAGAGCGCGTTAAGACATACAGATTAATCCATCAATTAGTTGTCTCATCCATCAACGACCGCCGGCATGAAAACAGCAGCTTAACAAATATGGCACAATTGTTGGTTAAAAAAATACACACTTTTGACGTTAGAAATGCATGGCTGTCTTATAAAAATCAGAGGAGTTGATTAATTAAATGGTAGTTTCTCTCTTTTATACCCTTATTTATTATCTGCGCAAATCGTCATCTCTCATCTTTCGAAAGCACTTAATGGAGGATATGTTATAGTCATTTCTCTCGTGGATTTCTCTCCTGCAGCTTCTATTACAAAATTAAGGCCCCATTTGGAATATAAAATTTTTGGGTGTTCCAAAAAAAGTAAAGATAGTATGTTGGCTTTTACCAATAATGTTTTCTAAGTGTTTTGAGGTAATATATATGCAATATGGTTTCTATATATTATTGTGGTATACACAACATGGTCTTTTGGAAGTAATAGAAAAGCCCACGATCTTTTTTTCTTTACTGAACCATTTCAAGCTATGGCATTTTTAATGCTAAAAAATATGGCATACATAAACTGTATTATATATTTATTGACAGCCATTTTAAACAATTCATTGATAACCAATAATAAATGCATGCTCTTAATAATTTCAACAAGTATGTAAATGAGGATGTCACAAATCATACCAGAAATTCATATCTCGCAGGTAATTCCACCATTTGTCCCATGAAGATGATGTTTTCATGACTTATGCAAAGTAGTGGATCAAAATTTCTCAATTTACACGAAACCTGTAAATGGAGAAAGTGATTTGACACCGTCAACAACATAACATGGGAAATACAAAAACTTTCATAGAATACTCCATCCTTTGTATAATTTTGATAGTATCTTGGAGTATATATAATATTTTGTTGAAGTCTTTTTAAAAATTTTCTACCAATGTATAGAATTGCTCTACAAGTTTTCAACTGACTAGATTGTTTGCCCACGCAATTGCGTGGCGTGACCAAGTATAATGTATACTATATAGACTTCTAGTTTCATAATGTAATACAACAACAAAATCTTTTGTCCCAAATAAATTAAGGTAAACTATGAATGAAACCTTCTCAAGGTTAAACAGATGAGAGCATTAAAAACCTACAATGCTAAAACCCTAAGCTATACATCCTGCTATCTAAGAGCAAGACTAATATAACAGCAATGCACATGGATTTCGAGATATGCACACAACGCTACTTGATTTTGGGAAGAAGCAAAGGATTTGGAGGGAGAGACCGAGAGAGTATAGATAAGAGGAGAGCAATCTGTGCAGATGAATCAAGAGGTCGAAAAAAAGAAGCTTCGAGATGCTGGGTGCACATGGATGAGATCAAGTAGCCGGATGAATTAGATCCAATGGCTTGAAGATATTCCGTTGAGAATGACACAAATGGTATACCGTTATGTAGTTTTTTCTCTTTGTCATGTAATTACATAATCTTGCACAAGCTCCATTTATATATTTCCTCCTATCTATACGTCACCTTTTAATTTTTCTAATATATCTTTGTCCTAAGATATGGAATGCGTTATTCCAGGTGAAAACGTGTCCTATGAAATGTTAGAAAGGGTTCCGTGCCCCTTTTGTTGCTTAGGAGACACAAAGAAGCAGTTTGAAACTAATATCCATATTTGCATGAGCAAAAGTAAGAAACGAAATAGTTGATGACATAGGAGGTATATCACTATTACGACAGATAAAACAAATAATGCCATCTCAACTAACAA